>LS043987.1:15734-28410 GCA_900241095.1 Acartia tonsa | reverse complement strand
CCCCCCCCCCCCCCCCCCCCCCCCCCCCCCCCCCCCCCCCCCCCCCCCCCCCCCCCCCCCCCCCCCCCCAAACACTAAACACCGGTATTTTTCACCTTCTTCCCCTCTCCCATGGACTTTTATATTCCATTAACCATTTTTTCTTCCAAATCAACAGCTGCTAAACCCTGTAGTTAATCCTATTCAATATTTTAGAATGATTAGAAGATTTATTCAATCTTCTATCTTATTAACTATCTCATTTACATAATATTAGAGATTATGAAATTAAGAAGTTAAGTAGGTAGATAATAAATGTTCGTATTTAAACTCTCAAAACACTTCAATCAGGCTCATATATATATACAGTATATAGGTAATGACCAAAATTACCCTTTTTCATTTTCAGTTTCAATCATCGCCAAATTCTTCAAAGTGTTATTAGTTTGTGTTAGCTGCGCTACTAATGACAATTAATATCCTTGTTATATGAAAATATACTACTTTATTAACCAAAGAAAAATCATATATTGTGGCAATAAATCATAATAAATTACCTCTTTTTCTCCAGCTTTTTGCAGGCGTACATTTTGCCAGTTGAACGTGTTTGGCAAGCACATACCTCTCCAAAACCACCTTTACCTGAAATCAAAATTTATTTGATTTATGTAGGTATCAAAATGAAAAAAAAAACAAGGACGACAACATCTTTAAGTGGCGAGATACAAAAAAAAATATATCGGACAGTCGGACAAAGTAAGTTTTAGAGCCTTTATTAAGTTGCCATAAAAAAAGAGAGATAATATGCGATAAATCATAGAATAAAATTACGAAACATTTATAAAAAAAATTAAGTATTTATGTCTTTCAAAGCATGATTGTAAAAGGTACAAGTCTATTTTACCGGCCAGTGTCCTCTCCTTCCTTGAGTTTTAGTTATACATGAGAAAATATTTTACCAGGGGTTAGGCATAAGATTAATTTCATTATTACCTTGTACCATCCTTTGAAAGTGTCTGTTGATTTTTTTTTATAAACATATTTGTTCTTGTTTTCATATTTTTATGAAATATATTAAAATCTTGAACAAGTTTGTTTCGATGAGAAAACTTGGTAGGTTAGGAAATTGTTAAAAGTTAGAACATTATTTTCTCTCTAAATCAGAGAGGGGAATCAGTGTTCTCAATATTAAAATTGTTGGACAGACCAGAGATTAACAACCCTTTCATAGTTTTCAATTCAAAATAAAATTATGCTAAAAAGCTGAAAATAGAATTTAGTCCCCATTCCTTTGTTAAATGTCCTACTTTAAAGATGTTTTATCAAACTTATCCATATCTTTTTGATGATGAATGAGATGAAATGCATCTTTTGTGCTTATTATTGAGATAATATCATTATCAAAATTAATAGGATTAGTATTGATTATTTCATCCCTGTAGTATTGACTGGAAAGGGTAGTATGTGAAATTATAGCATTATTCCTTTTATAAAATTAAATAACACCCTAATAATCAATTGGGTGGACTGGAATGTATGAAGGGTATAGCTAGCCAGGGGTAGCTATTGTAACAATCAATTCTACAAAAAAAAAATCACGAAACCTTTTAAAGTATGTGGAAGTATATTCTGTTTTCTCATGTAAGTGAAGAGGGGTGGGTAAGAAGGGGAGGAAAAGGGGAAGGGGGTTGTGGGGAAATTTTCCTTTAGAATTGTTTGTCAGGATATCATTCCCTTGTCCCTGGGTATAGCATTTTCATAAAAGTTATAAAATCAAAATATTTACCTATCTAAAACTCAATTTACCTGAATTCTAAAGGTTTGGAAACTTAAAGCAACATAATACAAATGTCAGGCAATCAAAGGATTATATGGATGTTATGGATCTACCTACTTATGATAAAGAACTAAAAGATAAAGCTCTGACAATCAAAGTATAAAATATTTACCTAAAACTCTGTACATTCTGAAGGTTTTGTATGTTACTGGTTGTCGCTCCAAACTTTTCCATTGCAGATATCGATCAAAATACATAGATTTTCTAAAAGTTGATATAAATTGAAAACATAATTCTTTCATTTGATATAGTGATTCTTTCGTGATATTTTCTAGGCTGTTTTAAAGCATAGAATACTCTATTGATAGCTAATGTGTTTTTTCTCTATATCTCACTTTCGTTTGATAAACTTTTGTCTTTTGAGCTTACGGAGATATTATTATATTATTAAAGGGAACTTTCATAGCTGCAACAATAAGAGAGAAGTCGGAAATTTTAATTAAGATTCGTATGTAAATCTGTCTTTTCATTACGCAAACATATTGTGATGCTCAGTTGGCTTGCCTTTACTATATTTGTCAATCTATACTATATTAAAAGTATTAATGGACATATGATTTCATCAGTTGTATGACACATAAGCTTATTAAGATTCCTAATTATTTAGGTATTCTTTACCTGATACGGTTGTTTTTTACAATTCTTTTTTTAAAAAGATTTAGCTTTACACACTTTTCCTTTTGTTATAAAACTACTGAAATAAATAAAAGAGAGGTGGATAGGCTATAATCCTGGCTATAAAGTAAGGATAATATCTCTTACATATATTATATACATATATATTTAGGATAAACAATTAAACTTTACTGATATATAAAAATTATTGACTTAAAATAAACCTAAAGGATATTTCTGGTTATAACTTAAATTCAGGGAGGGAGGGGACATAGGAATGTAAATTACATTGGCACCCAAAGATTTATAAACACGTGACTTATTCGTGGCTTAAAAACTTTGGGTATTCTAATGAAATTTTTATGTTTTTAAGTTCCATACTAGTTGTGTCAAAATGTTTCAACCAATTATCTAAATCTGGAGTAATTGTGTTTATTCATCATCATTATAGTATTAAAAAGATAACAGAAAATTACCATACTTCTGACGGACAGACCCTAATAAAAATTATTGTTAAAGGAAACTTCAGGCAAGATTTAAATTTGATAAGACGATTCAAACATGCCTTTCGTGGCAACGCTCCTTAAGGGGCGATTCTTCGTTTTTTTATCAGAAGCTTTTCTCATATTTCTTGCCCCTGCGGGGGGCTCTAACCTTGCTGGGCCAATTGCCTATCCCTGTTTGGCAATTACCTAACCCAATATAACCTAACCTACCTAAAATAACCAATAAAAAGCAATTTTAAAAATATTACAAATCGCCCCTTAAGGGGCGTTGACACGAAAGGGACTAATCCCAAAGTTTTTCATTAGAACATATGGTTTGGTAAATTGTGTAAGTGTTTATCCTATATGAGGATGGGGAAAATATCGCTTAGCTTGGCAAAATTATACAAATAAAAGGTATTTATATTCCTTATACTCGGACAGGGACATGAATAATATCCACACATAAATAAAAAATCTTGAAGGCAAAGACTTAAAATTATTATAAAATCATACTTAACATCAATTAGGATTTTTGGGTTGTTTTTTTTTTAGGAAAGCTTTCAAAGTATCCAAAATCTTTTAAGCATTTTATATTATGCCATATGGATAAAAAATGTGACTACTTTTTATTGTAAAATGTCTTATTCCTTCAGATGCCTGTTTATTTTACAAATTTATGTTGACAAATAACTTTTTTGTTATTGAATATGTTTGTCTTGGTCCCTGGATGATATTGTATATATACCTGGGGCTCACATTCTCTTTATCTTATGTTTGTCTTGGTCCCTGGATGATATTGTATATATACCTGGGGCTCGCATTCTCTTTATCTTATGACCCATATCCCTACTAAGTTAACATATCCAAGCAAATATTTTGTACATTTTAGTAATCACATGATAATGAGAAAATTTTAGTAGGCTGTCACTTTTTTTCAATTTAATTTATGAGTCTTCAATAGATTATTTATAGGTACTAATATTAATTTTTGCTATTTAATTACAAAACAAGTTAAAACAAAAAGTCTTTTTTTAATTGCTTAATTGTATGTACACTAACCCACCCGTCTTTTCCTAATAACAATTTCTAGAAATATAAAAGTTTGTTGGCTAGCCACATAAACGAATAGTGTGCATCAAATAGAAAACTTTTCTAAACTCTAAGGGACAACCTAATAGAACACTTTGAAGGAACAAGGGCAAGTGGTTTTTAGCACCTTCAAGCACTGACGTCTAGCATTTTTATGGTAAATATACTAAGTGGGCTTCTGTATACATAAATGAACAAAAATACTTTTATGATATAAGTAAAACTTAAATCAACCATGAAGCATGTAATGTCATTAAAAATAATAGAATGGCCTAATAAAACTCAAATTGAATTGCCTTTATATAATCTTTAGCAACATGATATTTAAATAAAATATTAAATAAGAAACATAAACAAATACTTGTAATTTTAAAGATAAAACATCCTTGGCAGGAAGGGAGGGGATAATAGACTGTTTATTTCACTAGACCCCAAAGTTGTGTGATAACTAATAACGCTTTCTTTTTCGTTAGCTCAACAACTTTGGGGACTTTTTTTGAATTTTGACTGGTTGGTTCATTAAGTTGAGTGACCAAAAGTTACAACAACTAACTTTAATATTCATAAGAGGTAATTTTGTGTATCATCATTGTGGATGTACATAAATTTATGGGCCATTGTCTTATCCCTTTAGATCCCTGCGTCCTTGGTCTACATACAATTGCCAGACACATTTTAGATTGGTTCATACAGATATGCCACATAGAAACAAATAAAAAGGATTTGCTTGTGAAAAGGAAGAAAGGGTATGGAGAACAAACAAGGAAGACAACATCCGTAATAACAAAGCCAACAATTAAATGCTTTCAAACATAGGGAATTATATTTAAATAAGTGCAAAGGGTTGGGGTTTTTTTTTTTTTTGGGGGGGGGGCGGTAATTGAGTTTTATATTATAGATAAAAAGGAGTACACTCCGGAAATTCCTGAGCATATTACATCTTATGTTTTGGAGAAGCTTCGCTTTTGAAAACAAATTTTGGTTGTAACAATTTGTAGATGATTAGAATCTTACCCCACATATTGCCAATTTCTTTTCTTCCAAAATAAAATGTTTATCTATTGTATGATATCATAGACAGTTGTCCACGGATAAGAAAAGGAAATTGTAGAATTAATTCCTGTTTTGTTGGATCCGAGTGGCTGTAGGCCCCCGGCAACCAAACAATTAACTAATTTTAAGGTTTACAACTTTTTTTCGTGGACAATTTAAAAACATATTCGAAACCGATTAATATCCACTGGATTAGAACCGGTACTCAGTCATATTGGAAAAACTCATGTATAGTATTATATATCAGACAAATTTCAACGAATATGAAAATAAAAATTATAAAATTAATACCAGTTTTAATCTTATGATTTTTTATTTTAATATCCACGTAAAGCTGTCTATAATAATCTTTATGATTAAATATTTTTTGGTCCTTTTCCATTGAGAGGTATGTTTCAGAATTGTGTATTTTCATGTCCAATAATCATAAGAAGAAATCCTATTCTTATTATTTCTCATGAATACAGACAATAGAACTACTTTTGTAACCAGCAGGGGCGTGCATAGGATTTAGCAAGGGGTGGTACATCTACAACTGCTTTAATAACAGGGGTGTATATTCTGCACAAGATTTTTTTCCAGGGGTGGAAAATATTTAATTTCCCTACCCGAAGGAGGGGGGAAATATGGAAATGACTATTTCTTCATATTTTTCCCCTCTAACATTTATTTACCCCCCCCCCCTTAAGAGGGGGGCTTTATGTGTGATTCACAATTGTAATATAGGACATTGACGAAGAATGTGGAGAATAAATATTTTATTTCAAAAGAATTTATCTTCAAATATTCTTCTCTATTTTATTAATTCATATTCCATTAAATTTATTTACCTAACCTCACATGTGCTTCCATGAATCCATATTTAACAGACACTTTTTTTATAATTAGGATGAGTTAGTCTGTATGTCTGTTATAGGAATTTTATTTAAAAAATAGGCTGTTTAATTCATCCTATCTATCCTTACATTAAGGTAATCGGATCTGTGTGTGTCCGAATGATCTAGTTAACCGCTGAACCGAATATTTTTAAGCTAAAATTTCAAAAAGTTGAGTGTTTAGAGAAAAAAGTTATACCTATCAAAAACATAGCTAATCTACAATTTTAAATGTTCGTTTGTCTATTTGTCCGGCTTTTTTATCATCACTTTTATGAATATTGCCATCCTTGTTATCTCTTATTTTAAAGAAATTTTGTACCAAATGTTATTTTATGATAAATTGAAAATATTACCTAATAGAAATCATTCTTCTTTATAAAGCTAAAAATAATGATGACTTAAAAATTTATAAAATCAATTCTATTTCCAACTTTTGAAAAGGAATCAAATTGACCCAAATAATATATTAACATCAAAATAAAGATTATTTTTATTTTAGTATTTTTTAGGATCTTGCTTGAAATATAATGAAGGTCTAATAAGATATTTCATATTTCTAGTTCAGTTCTTATTTTACATTCGTTGAAACAATTTTTAAAGTTTTATGTAAATGGAGGTAGGGGAATTGGGCTGTTTAATACACTAGTCCCCAAATGAATAACGTTTTGTTATTCATTGGCTTAACAACTTTAGGGACTTTTTTAAAATTTTGATAGGTTGGTTAATATAAGGTTGAGTGTCCACAACCAGAAGGGGTAATTTTGTGTATCATCATTGGCTTCAACTAACAAATCCCTTGTAATAAGTGTTATAGCATTTTAGAAAGGCAGCCAAAAATATTTAAATTGTAAACATTTTTTTTATTGTTGTTGAATAATGTACAAAAACTTTATGAGCAACACATAGAAAGCCCTTCATTTTTGTGTGCAATCACTTTCACACACACGCGTAGCCAGTTTCATAGGACCGCCAAAAAATCAAAAAAATAAGTTTATTATAAGTGTTGTTCTCAAAATACCAAATGTTAACATAATCGCAAAAAGATGAACTAATGATAAAAACAATAACCGCATAAAAAGCAGGGTAGGTAATATTGATAACGTTTGATAAGGTTGGCGGAAATAATGGCAGATGGGATATTATGTAAGTCTGACAGGGTCATAGTGTAACAATTCCAGTATTGTCATATTCATGATGTTTTAGAAATAAGTATTCTCATTTGATATTTTAACTTTAGTGTTTTCAAACATAAGGATAAAATACAAAAATCCTAAGAGACAAAAAACTATTTTTATATTAGCCATGGTTATTAAAGGATAAAATAATGACCATAAAAAGAATAACAGCTACTTTAGATTAAAAATCATTAGGGGAAAAGTTTAGAAACTGCTGGATCAAATTCCAATCAAGGTTTTTAAATAATTTGTATATTATATAAAAATTTAAGGCACAGAATGGTTTTCAATTCAATGTTCCTCTCTACTTAGTTATGATTTTAGCGAACTGTACTCTCATCAATGATTCATCATCAGATATCAGAGGCACATTTCTAACCAAGGCCTAATCAAATTAACCTGAGCACCAGATGATGTCTCAATTTAAATTGTCCCTACGATTAGAAACTAAATAAGGCGAAGGAGAAATTCAAATTAATGCATCTTAGATCTTATGGATAACTCTTGGAAAAAATTCACTTTAAAATCATTTTCTTTAACTATAAAAACTTTACTTATTACTATATATATTTTTGGAAGAGCCCTGTAGCTAAATTATAGAATGCAAAAACTCTGCAAAAGAATTTTCAAGGTTTACATAAATTTTGCAACATTGTTGGTGTCCACGTATCAAGACAAAAATTAATTTCGTGGATTTTCTTCAAGTGGTAGAGGAAAGTTTGCAAACTAAAAAAGGCAGAGTTTTATGCTATGGCTAAATACTAATTTACTCTATATTGTCCTATCATCCCTACGTATTTTGTAGCTATTATCTTAGTTTTAACTGTTTTGCATAAACAATGCATGGAGGCCTTTTTCTCTCCAGTTCAATATTTCTCTCTCAATTTATCCTCTCGGCTATTTTAAACCCTAAACTCATATATAACCCACGGACAAATTTTTACTCTCCCAATTTCCCCCCTCTTATCAACACTACATCTTTTTTTTATCCTTCAGTGAAAGAGATAATAATGTTAAAAAAATTATTAAATAAATCACGAAAGAAAGCCAGAAAGGGAGGGGATGGGTATAAGAATTCAAATTATATTGGTTCCCAAAGTTTAATAAACTCGTGTCTTTACCTATTCATTTACATAAAAAAGTAGTTTTTTAATAAATCTTGATTCGTGGTCCAATGTTCAAAATTTTCCAGCAATAATCTTAATCTGCAATAGTGTTAATTTTGTCCGTCATAATTGGCGATGTAATGCACATCAATTTATTGTACATTGTCTTTTCTGAATTTAATGAGAATTGAGTGTTCTTAACCCAAATTAAAAATATCGGCAAACTTTTCTGAATGATGTGTATCCCTCCCCCCGAAATCCACTTCCTTCCTTCCTGAATGATTTGTAACAGTTTGTCAACAAGATTGATAAATCAACAAAACTGAAATATCGACAACTTTATAAAGCGAATATCAAATTATATTGTGTAAATTTCTGTTTGTAAACTGGTTTTTTTTCGCAAAGATTAACCGTCTTAGATAAATAGGTTATCTAGGTACACTTTCTGCTGAAGTTCTTGAAATAAATTTTTTTTAAAACGTGGAGACAATGGCAAAAAAAACCACCCACCTCAGTAAACCTAAAAAACTCAGTTAAAATAAACGAAATATGTTTTCTAATTTCCTGAATTCTTTGTAAGGTTCTTCAGAGAGGAATGCCTTGACCTCGTCCACGCAGGATCTGAACAGGTCCCGAGCCTTCGAGTCAAGCTTCATCTTGGTCTCTTCTACCAACTCATCACTGAAACAAAATATAGGTATTTTTGTTGTTTTTCTTAAAACAGAAAATCCATGCATTGTTTAAGAATAAAGATTTAAATGCCAGTTAGTATTTTCCATGTTTTGATATAAAAATTAATTTATGAATTCTAGAAATACATTCAAGGGCTCGATATGCACCTTTAGGGAAAGCACATCCTTCTAGATTAGGAATTTTTTTTTTGAATAACAGCACCGCAATTAATATGTGAGAGCGGATTAAAATAAGTATTGAATTCTTATCAAGTGACACAACAGGGTTAATATTTGTAATATTCAAGAACCCAAGGCAAAGTTTGAAATCAATGGTGCGATTCTGAACAGCCAATAAGAGCTATCCGCTACTGACAGGTAGACGAAGAAACTTTAAGTAAATAAAGCTTTGCTTTACAACATATACATATAACTATAATGAATTTTGGACAAAATTTGATACTAATGTGGATATTTAATAATACCTTAGGTATCCGAATATACATTTATAATCTTCTTCTATATTATATTGAACCTATAGTTACACAACTGTTTCCAATAATTTTAGTAAAAAAAAGATCATAGTTTCATAATGCTCCTCTATTTTCTCAACCAACATGATTATTAGGGATAAAGAGATAGGGCAATGTAATATAGATTTATTAGCCCCAAATTATCAAAAAATAAAATTACCCCTTATGAAAGAAAAATTAGATAACTCAAAAATTTTACAATCGTAAATCATGATTCAACGATTTCATAAAATTTGAAAGGCAATATCATTGTTCCCTCTCTCTGATCTTTATATAATTGAAAGAAAAGAAAGTATAATAGAATATTAAGTTATTGTAAAAATAGTTGTATAACATCTTAAATTTCTAATATCTATCTATTTTAAGAAAAGACATTGAAGTGAGGTTCAAGGGAAGGTATTTATTAGATAGACCTTTCATGAATTGGTTGGGATGACACCTAAAATTTGACACAAAGGAATAGTCGCATGAAGTGCATTTCAGAAAAATGATTTCAAGCATAAGTTACAAGTATACCATCAAACATACAAATATAATTTTGTATAACAATATTTAATTACTTTATTTTTGTTCTTCTGACTTTACTATCGTATTTGATAAGTTTTCAAGAAAAAATTAATTCGCCCCTAACATACATAAATTCAAAAAAAAAAACATTACAGTCAATCCAGAAATTAATAAAGTCCGACAAAAAAGATAACAAAATATTATTGTCAAAAACTACTCCTGAAAAAGAACTAGGTACTAAGACTAATTTTTCAATTCTGTATTTTGAATAAGAATATATTTTTGTATAGGACCTTTCTTAACTTGAAGAAATCATGTCTGTTTAAATTCTGTAGGGACATTTCTAATTCGAATAGGCTAATTCAATTTATTAAACTCAGATAAATAGAGATAGGTAAAATAGCCTAAAACATGTCCTGAAATAAGACTGAGCTGTACGGAAAATTGTGGACTGATTGGCCTCTCAATTATCAATATCTCGATGGATATAGTTTGTTAGTTTATTTCTCAGATTAGGTTAGGTTTTATTGGATACAGGGTAGCTTACTAGACACTTTTGGGCAAGCACTAACCTAGCATAAAGCTTAGCTAAAGACTGTATTGTTCTCAAGTAAGTTTGTTTTATTTATGGATTCCAAAGATTTTTGCTGATATTTATTCAACCATAACTTCCTTTTTCTTATCGAAACCTAGCCTGAGTTGAGTATGGAAGGTGAACAACTATGATTAACAGTAGGAACTTTAAAATTTTAGTTAAATATTAAAATATTATTTTATTCCTTTTATATCTGTAATCTTATTTAATCTTTTTATTTTGTCAAAAGAGAAGGAAAGAGGGGGGCAGCTGTATCCCTTTTGAAGAAAAAGAACCATTACATCTCATACTTGAGGGCATTCAATACAACAAGTGTATGTAATTTTTGTTTACCTTAGTATATTGATATATTTGATAACATCAATGTCTGGGTTTGTGTCCCGCCTCTGATCACCCGAGCCGTCCTTGTTTTCAACCTTAAATTATAACAAAATTAGCAATTTGGAAACTTAACCTTTGTATTGAAAAAAAATCTACTAAAGCCCATTTAAAGCAAACGATTCAAACTTTAGCGTGTCGTGTTGGAATTATTTCATTAAGTATTAAGATTAAGATGGCAAATTTTAGTGCATTCTTTCATATCATATTACACCTAGACATTAAACGAACTTTAAGAAGAAAAAAACTTATCTTAAGTTAAGTTAAATTTAGTAGGTAAATGTTAAATGATACACACAGAAATAGTACCCCGTAGGGTTGGGGCCAAGCAAGGATAAAGCCCACCACAGGGGCTAAGAAAAATACTTTTTTTTCTCTTTGAAAGAATTAAAATAAGGGTTTTTGATGGTCAAGAAGTAAAATTGAGTAACTTATTACTAAAATAAATGTAGGGTTTTCACTAGGTAATCAATTATATTAGTAACTGAGATCAATTGAGCCAATTTAGTTGGACAATATTATATTGGTTAATAATTTAGATAAACAAGGTAATTTTCCAAACAAATATTTTCATATTTCTAAGATTTTCAAAGAAAACCTGTTACAACCACGTAATTTGATGATTATTAAGACGATGAATAAATGAGAAGTGTCATTCACGTTTTTTTTAGATGAATAATCAAACGAACATAATAAGTACCCCACCATTTTCTACATTTGTTTTTGAATACAAGGGCACTTATATAAGTGGCTCTTAAAGTGGTAATTTAGCAAAATTAGTTTTCAATTTTCTACCACTTAAATAACAAACATACACTTGCAAGTAAATATGGTTGTATAAGCTTCAAATAATTGCAGAGAAAATAAAGGTAGTTCTGATAGTCTAAATATATGGAGATCGCACCTACACGAGGTTGTAAAGAATCAAAACACGAAAAAAAAATTAATAAGTTGAGTTCGTTAGGCTTACCTATATATTACCATAATTAACAGGGATCTAAAGGGATAAGACATTGTCCCATAAATTGTTGTACATCACCAATGATGAAACACAAAATTATACCTTATATGTAATAAACAAACCAATGTCCCCTCCCTCCTTGCATAATTAATATTATTTGAGGCTTTACAAATATTGCGATCCCTTTAGATATTTAATTTCGAAAACAACCTTTAGATTAATGATTATAATTTATTTTTAATAATCTTTATCTCTGTCTATGACTAAACTATCAATTGTTGTTGAAATATCTTAATATTCTATTTAAATTCATTCACATGTATGTTTGTTGGTATGTTAACAAATACAACAAATATGTCCTTAAGTAAAGCTGCAAGTAAAATCTATCAAATTGTTATGAAAAAGAATATCAAAAGTAAGGATGTGATGTTAAAAAAAAATTGTATATAAAAGAAGCGTGTTTATCAGGATCTCAAGTTAAGGACAAATGGGAGAATATTTTAGTACTTTTTTCTTTTGATTTTTGTAACAAAAGAAGATGTACTAAAGTATTGTATTTTTACACCAGAAATCTAAAATATCTTTTATCAGATTTGATGTATTTTTCTCTATAAAGGAACAAGTAGTGTGCTATAGCTCCCCGCAATGTGATTCATATTAGCAAAGAAACAAAATAATCCTAAGCGGAAGTAATAATGCACCTAGAGTAAATTGAATGCTAAAAAACAAAACTTAACTTATATCTTTGCGATGCAATGTTTGAGAATCAAATACAAAAAGAAAATGAATTACAGTAAAAATGTTTTTATTG
>LS043987.1:0-10161 GCA_900241095.1 Acartia tonsa | reverse complement strand
TCTTTAAGGTTTAGGTTCAGACTTGAAAATTAAAAGTATTTTTGACTTCGAATTAAAGAATAAAATTTTTTTGAAAAGTTGGGTGATTTTATTTTTATTGTCAAGGATCTGGAACCGGATCCTACCGGATCTGGAACCGGATCCTACCGGATCCGGTTCCGGATCCGCACTGACCAAATTTTGAGGATCCGGATCCGGATCCGCATACAATCAATGCAGATCCGAAACCCTGGTTAGAGAGCAAATTTTTAATTGTCATAACAAAGAAAGAAAAAGAGAAAATCAAAAAAACCTGAAATAAACCTGCAGACAGACGGACAAATTCATTTCTCTACTTGGTGCATATGTTATAGGAAAAATTCAGCTGTCTTTTTTTTATAACAGCCAAGCAAATCACACTTCCCCATACGGAGTTACCAAGCAAATTATTTTGAAAAATAAAATGCATATTTAGGTTACCTTTTTCCTAAATAGTAAACTTAATTTGCATGTGTAAGATTCCTAATATCGTGACATTTTTCCTTTTTTTAATTAAAGTCAAAAGTTTCATTAAGCCATGTTATTGTTTATGGCAAAGGAAATTGCTTTTATTCTGCATCTTTCAAGAGTAGCGTTGCATTTAATACTTTTACGATAAAAATATTTGCTTTATTTATTAAGAAAATTTAGTAGGTATGTATTATGGATAGTCATAAAGTTTATTATAAACAAGGACAATTACGTCCATAAATAGAGCAAAAAAACAACAATTGTACATTATTTAAATAGAAAAAAAACAGTACACTATGTATGCGTGTTTGTGTGGTAGTGTAAGAGCCTATGCACGGACGTACAAACACACCTTAATAAGAAAATTTTTGCCCTTCTATACCTAAAGTATTTTAAGCGTTCAATTAATGGGCTGTAAGTAAAGAGTGGCTTTACTGAAAGAAATGTATCTCATACCCTAAATAGCCTAAAGCCGTCAAATTGTTAATCCCGCTGCTTTTCCTTCATAAAAAAAGTAGTAAAAATTTCAGGATTGCCGATGCAAAATTCATATCAATCTAACAAAACTATTATTAGTATGCAATAAATAAAATTCTTATCATGTTATATTACGTCCGGTTAAGAGTTAGACGACAGCTAAAAAAAATAATAATTAATTGTTGGTATTTTTACGTAACAATAATAGTATATCATTTTTTTAAAAGTAAATCACAAAAAAACTTGTTTGTAAACGAACGATGGTAAAATTTATTACGAATAAAATTGAAGATGAAATGGTTTGATTGGTATTTTCAAACTCCGTTTCATTCCCTAAAGGTAAGTAAAGAAATCAAGATAGAGCTAATAATACATTAATAACAAGAATATTTTTTCTTTTTTCAACTGATACCTTTTTGAAATTAAAAAAAAAAGATTACTGTCCTTTCATGTAAAGACATAAAAACATTAAACATATAGAAATTATAATGTCCTCTAAAATCACCTCAACAGATAGATTTTTTACATACTTACTTAGACGGACGAATGGACAGACATCCATAAGACAGAATGCGGACGCCGTAGTGTCCTAGATTGATTAGGATCGGTTATAGCATTTTATATTAAAGAACCATTTAATTAGCCCTATTGTAGCCAAACTTAGAGTTTTTTTGTTAACATACTTTGACGGACTGACGGACGTACGGACATAAAAATGACAGAATGCGCTAAAAAAAGTTACCTTCGGCCTTTGCTACCCTCTGGTCCACCTTCTCTGGCTTTCAGGTAGACAGTGTTGGCCACAATATTCTCTAATTCCATCAGCTCCAGGGTGAGGCTGGCAGGGACAGGTCAGGGAAGCACAGGGGGCGAACACACCCCCTTAGTCCCAACCTAAATCAATATAAAAAGTGTGGTAAGGTTTTAACTTGCGGTGGGACACCTGACATATAACAATCAGCGCGTCTAGTCCTTTAAAAAAGATAAATAACGTAAAAAAAATTTTGTCTTTCAGTTGAGTAGGTAGGTGTTTAACCAAGGAAGGGCGGATTATTGTAAAGATTTCGTAATCAAGGTATAAAAAGACACTTTGTGGACGTCAGAGACTAAAAAACATAAACCTTTCTAGAAGAAGGTTTTATAAAGACCAACAAATCTCTAATTGCTTATAAAAAAAATCTGAAAAAATAATCACACTTGGTTAAAAACCTTTTTCCTAAAACTATTTTAGATCATTTCATGTCCTTGGAATTTTGAATTTGATTACAAAATCTCTGCCACAAATATCACTTCTAGAATAGGTAATTTTTAAACAATAATGTATTTTAGAACTTTCTATTCATCAACATAAAATATGAGGAACTCGATTCTAACTTGAATTCATGGCATGAAAGTTTTTGACTTCCTGAATGCTGATTCAGTTTAACCTACATTTCAATCAGATATTGAATTACAGGGACATAGAAACTTGGAAGAAAATAAATGTAGGTATGTTTAGTTTATTTACAAAAAAAAATATGAAGGAGTTTAAAAGCTAGCTCAAATCGATCCGCTTCTTTCTGTTTTTCTCTTTATAAAAAGAAATACTGGGAGAGGACATTATACCTCTACCTTCTAAAGATATTGTGAAGGATTTTAACTTTTAGAAGCTAAACAAAAGTGTCTTGGTCAACTCATTAACTCCTTATTTACAAAAACTGAGAGTTATAGAGTTATCTTACCGAACAAATTGATTTTTAAAAATTGAATTTGAGCACATGGGACAGTGATAATATCAAACAATTTTGAGTGAAAATTTCCCCACAACACAATTTCCTACCCACTTCCCGTTAGTTACACAGCAAAACAAGTTTTACGCCAAGAAATCCAAGATTATTTCTAACGGGGGTAATATGAGAGATTTCAAAGGTTTAAGGGAGGTGATCTAATGAAAATTTAAAAATTTCGATAATGACTAAATGAGAGATTTCAAAGTTTGAGAGAACACCTCCTTTTCCACCCCTCCTCTTAGACATATATGCCTTCAATAAATACCGGAAATGAACGGACAATCAGCTAGCACGATACCATTAACGCTAATGCGATAAGTAAATTTACATACCTTATAAAATATAAATATAAAGGATATGCTCCATTCAACCAGGATGTTCTTGTTAATCTACCACTTCACTTTGAATTTATTTTAAACATTTTGATTTTTCAAACTCTTCTTCTAGGCTATAATACTTGATTTAAACCACTTTTAAATTATTTTTCACTTCTAGGGAATTTATTTATCCCTGTGTGATATTTTATTTGTGAACACTTCACCCCTCCTCAAGTCCAAATGGTAAAACTAGTTTGTAGGTTTTAACTTCATTTTTAAAAATCTGAAAATAAAATTTAGACATTATTACAATTGAAATTATAAATTCTAAATTGATCCGTCTATATGTAGAATTTTTTGGAATATTGCTTATTTTTGTGTTTAATTTAGAAAACACCTGGTTAAAGTTTATTTTCTTTCGAATAACTCCATTGCTAACTAATTTTTCATTAATTCATATTACTTAACCATAAGAAAAAAAGGTAAATGAATTAGTATACTTAATTAATTTTATTGCAATTTCAATAAGTAAATAGGTAAGTAATACTCTACATAAATAATAACATTTATGAAATGGGTGTGTCGATCCAATAAATCATAAAATACTAAAATAACTCTATATAAAGAAACCTAAAAACTCCATCGAGTGGCTGCGATTATAAAGCAATTATAAATTTTTATCATCATATACAGTTTAAAGTAGACAGGACTAACATGCTTAAATTAACGTTAAGAGCTATTCGTTTCGTTCGGACGGACTAATCCTAAGAATTGAATGAAAAGCTTCGCTTTTAGAATATAAATATATTAATAAAGTACACATACATAAAATCCATATCTATTCATATATAAATGGTCAAAAGCCATTACATCAGCAAAAAACACACCCTTTTAATATCATATATGTACACATATATTATATATATGTATAAATATTCAAAAAGTACATATATGTATGTATACATATGTGAAGCTTTTTAAGAGTTATATATATACGTCTTTTTAAAGTGTACAAATTAAGTTTGATAATAAAATAACTGAAATACAAAATAACAGGTTAAAATTGCAACTATTAAATAATTAATTTAACACAAAATGTCAATTTTGGCATATAACTGTTTACTTTTAAAAAACGTATTTGTTTGTTGTAAGCCTTTCTTCATGTTTTTAGTTTTGTTGCTATTATTATTATCAGTGATTTACAGACAGAACATGGCGGCCAAAAATTCTTTTAAAATTTGTCCCCAAAATATTTATTTTCCCAGACAGATAAATTTTATATGTAAAAGTTTTAATTTTTTAATTAAAATTTAGATATTCCTGTTTTAATATAACACAAAATTAAAACTTAATACGAATAAAAGATTTCAAAAATTTATTTACGTCGTACGAAATCTCAAATTAGGAAAAGGGGGATTTAAAAAACCAAAGTTTGGCAACTCTAGCGCAGAGAGTGGGGTGGGGATTTTTTATGGTTGTTTTTTAACCGATTAATTAGAGCTAGCTTTACCGATATGAAAATGATAATTCTTATTTTTATACAGATTTAAACGTTTTATTTCTTAATATTCTATTTTTTTTTTAAATTAAAAGCTTACTCTATAAAGAAAATTTTTTAAAAAGTAAACAAATAAGATAACATGAAGGGAGTGTGTAAAAGAGAGTAAAATAGAAAGGAGATCCAATAGTAGGATGGGGAGATTCGTATCTATCTATATATTTGGTTTGGAAATACTAAAGTAAGAGGAACTTAAGAGTAAGGATTCAGAATTAGGATGAATTGATGAAACCAGGGAGGAAGGTGACATGGAACTGATCATTTTTCTGCTACCATCCATTGACTTTTGTAACTTTGTTTACCTATATCAAATCTTGATTGGTTGGTTCAAAACTTGCAGTTGTTTGTAATCATTTGGGATGTCCTATGTGCATAAAATTATCGTCCATTGTCTTATCTTAATTAATTACACGGGGATATATTTTGAGCCCTGATAAGAGCTTATTAGTAAAGTTTTTCAATAAATTATAATTATAGGGTAAAAATGCTAGGCATAGCAACAATAAGCACCAACGTTTTTATAACATGATTTATTTCAGACTCAAACCTGACACTGTGTAAAAAAGCCTCTCTTCATAACTACACATGCAACAATATTCTGCAACAAATGTGAATAAATGTTGTGGTCTAGATATAAACTAGTTGGAACTTGGAAAATTTAATAACAACTTAGCTAATCAGGCCAGTAAAACTGTTCTTGATGAAAATAAACACATCCTTGACTGGGATATTGCTAGTTTTCTACAACTTAACCAATAAACATATAGCAAATTTTCTCTCTTTCCTATTCCTTTTTTGGTGTCCGTGACTTTACACATAGTGCATACACTCATCAGGGAGGTGTGATGGGATCATTTCTTAGCTAAATATCATTTCAAAGCTAAAGATGTTAAAAATGGTCCCTACTGTTGCCATGTCAGATGCACAACATTAATAGTTAGAGTTTAGGGAATGCCTTGGCCCAAAATAGGCGCAACTCATTACCATAAACAATTAGGACTTCTAGACAAAAGTTATGCAATCAAAGAGTTGGAAGTCTATTGTGTGTTACCTTTCCTAATACCCTGGGTGATTGTGCGCGTTACAATACAATTGAAACCCAGAGTAAGTTCTAATTGGCATGGAAAGAACTTGTACCAGAAGCATCACTGCGCCCTCATAAGGTCATCATCATTCTATATTTTACATATTTTATACTTAACATCTAGGGTTTTTAACTCACTTTGTCAGTTTGACCATCCAGGCTTTTTCAGGCTTCACTACTTAACTTAACTCTAACTGACAACTTTGTTATCAAATTATAATTGATTAAAATTATTTGATTTCTAAATGAAATAAAAGGTCAATGAAATGAATAAGGAATAAAACCTTAATTTGCAAAAAAATATTGTCATGATGAATTGTTTTACCCATACTTTTTGTTTTATATCATATTAAAAAAAATAGCAAAGAGATAAAATATTTATAGACCGGTATTTTAAAATACAACCTGTCAAACTTTAACAGGCATACAGAAGCAAAGACACATAATTAATGTCAAAAAAAGACAAATAAAGATAAGAATTTAATAAAATTATCTAAAACTTTTGACATAAAACAAACTAATAACAACTTAACATTATCTTGCACCAAAAAATCATTTCAGCAATTGTTAACATGAAATAATTTACCCATTTGAATTCAAGGAACAAAACATGAACAATTTATATACATCTATACCAACTTGGAATATTCTCATATTCTTCTTTTTCTAAGTGTACTCTTTGGTTCACACAGCAATAAGAAAACAATGAACATAAATTTTTTACATAAATAACAATTCTAAGATAAAGTTTCTGTCAGTTTGTTTTTTACTGGGAAGCTTTGTAAAATCTATTTTTCCCTAAAGGCTGTGGACGCAGCTGCTACTAATTATCAAGAAGAGTATAGTTCATATTGTTAAACTAAAATGAAGAAGCAGCTAATGGGGCCTATAAGTGAATGTAGTCATACAAAACAAAAGACCAAAATAGTAGGCCAGTATACATTTCACCATTGGCCAATCGCAATGTATACTGGCCTATCATTGGTCATTATTATTTTATAAAATAATCTTTTAAAGGCACTATAAACTGCTTCTAAAATGAATTCCTTTAGACTCAAAAGCTTATTTTTTCCCTATGTAGAATAATAATAATACACATCTATCATACAAAGTAGCTTGAGGTCTATCCATCTGTCTGTCTGTCTGTCCATCCCTTAAGATCTCGGTAAACACTGAACTGATCGGATTCTACTCTTCAGGGTATATACCTATGGATCCATTGGTGATTTTAAGCTATTTTCTTGGGGTGTTGGACACCCCCAACCCCGCTATTTTTTTGTTTATGGGGAAGGTAGTTCACATTCACAAAACTACTGGCAGGACCAGTAGTACTTATTTTTTTTTTTTACCACTTGGGGCAAAGCCCCTACAGGCTAGGGGCAAAGCCGCTGGTAAGAATATAAAGCTATACATTTAATTATTTTTCGAAGTTAGTCAGCTGTTTGTAATTGGCTACCTGACCAATAATCTATTGTAATCCATGGAAACAGTTAACATCAAGTACCAGAACAGATATGATTGTTTGGTTGTATGCTTAGATGTGTCTGTTACTATCTGAAAGTGACATCCATTTTCAATTACATTCCTCCTTATGTCTGTCTAGCCATGTTCATTGTTCATGTAAATATAATAACCATACTAGAATAGACCATTACTATCAATCTCAGCCTGGAGAAATTCCAAGAAATTCTTTAATTAGATTTACATAGAATTTTCTTTGACATTCATGAGTACTAAACAGGATTAATTTTTTAAGTTTTAATTTCATTTATTTAGCTTGGTTAACTCTAATAATTTATTTTTATATATTCTTTCACGTTTCCTCAAGTGATCTATATAAGATTTGATTTTGGTTGATAAAGATAGCTAGTAAGTTGAATAAATTGTGTACAAAACAACATTTTAAAGAAACAAAGATTCTTCATACTTATGTATTCAAATCAAAATTGTTGGTAGAAAAGTTTGAACACAATTAGTTAGTACAATTTAATAAAGTTACAGACTAACAAATTATAGAACAAATTAATTAACTTTTGTAGTCAGTATGATTTACAGCTCAAAGCAATCCAAACTTTTTTAAAAGCGAAGCTTTTCTATAATTAGGGTCGGTCCGTCCGTCCGTAACGGATAGCTTCTTTCGTTAATTTAGGAAAGTTAGAATTGTCCTATCGATTTTCATGGTGATTCCTGCAGTAGTTAGGTACGATTTAGAAAGCGTAGCAACTCTATAATCATTACCAAAATGTCCGTACGTCCATTTTAAACATGTTGATTTTATCATCTTACAATGTTTACAATGTTATAAGCGAAGCATCTCTATAATCAAGTCTAAAAATGTAAGTATGTCCTTAAACATTATCCTGTATTTAGGCAGTTATTCAAGAAATTTACTTACAATTTTGTGTCGACTTTTATACATTTATATTCTAATTATTTAGTTCTGACACTCTACATATTCTCTATATTGATATAGATATAAAATATTCAAAAATATAATTTTAAAATTTGATCTTGTTACTAAATTTTTCCCTTTACTTTTTATTTCTAAGCAAAGAAAAAATATATGCACTTAGAAACCAGGAAGGGAGGGGACATTGGGCCGTTTATTTCACTGGTCCTCAAAGATTTATAATATTGTTTGCTTATACATTTGCTTAACAACTTTGGAGACTTTTTTTAAAATTTTAGTTGGTTCATTAATTTGAGTGTCTAAACGTTTCAAATACTAAATTTAATCAAAAGAATTGATAATTTTGTGTATTATCATTGGGGATGTACATTAATTTATCAGTCATTGTCTTATCCCTTTAGATCCCTGCATAGAAATCCACACATACACAGATAGACCATTATATGTATATAAACTTAACAATCCCCCAATAAACCATTGGCTCAAAAACTTTAGGCACTTGCGGTTAACTTTGATTGATTGGTTCCAAACTAAAGTGTTCAAACTCTTCGTCATATAATGGCCTATTGTCTTATCCCATTAATTTCTATTAAACCTGATACCATCCATGAATTGATGGATGAAAACTTTGTCACAGAAAGTAAAAAAAGAAATTTGTTAAACTATAAAGGCAGAAATGTTGCTTGAAAAGGAAATAAATGTAATAATATGATCAACAGTTTAGCTGGATGTTAGGTTACTGAACTTTAAATAGTGAAATAATTCAGAACATCATTTAGAAGTCTAAACAAAAACTTGATGCTAATGTATCCAGAGAGAGGGACAATGGGCTGTTTATTTCACCAGTTCTCAAAGTTTTATAGTAATGTTTTCTTATTCGTTGGCTTAACAAATTTGGGGACTTCAGTGAATTTTGATTGGTTAATTTATTAAGCAGATTGTTCAAACTTTCCAACCTCCTATTTTAAATTACAGAAAGGGTAATTTTATGTATCATTATTGGGGATATACATTGATTAATTGGTCATTGGCTTATCCCTTTCATTCCCTGTAATGTATTGTATAATGTATTTTTTAGAGATACTGGCTCCTAGCATTTTAGAGCTCAATATTCGAAGTAGTAAGGAAAGTAGGAGAATTAGATATTAAAACTAAATAGCCTAAAGCCATCCAGGGACCTATAAGAAGCTTTCATAGCATGGAGAACTCAATTGGTTCAGTAGTTATCGAAATCTTAAGCTACAGATAAAAAAAAACTTACTTCTTAATATGATAGGATTGTTTCCGAAGACCTTATATCTGGTATGAAGTCAGAAGAACAATTCTAACATTTATCTGTCGTACGAACAATTAATTCTTTTAGGTGATTTTATATATTTTTTTAAATTTTTCTATTTTTTTGTTACATTGATTGATAAAGTCCTTTTGAACTCAGTAAACATCCTCAGTCAAGATTTAATAGAGGCCGCCAATGTCACTAATAATTTTTGAACAGAAACGGGGCTCTAACCATGCAGGGCAAGCATTAACCTTTATTTAACCTAACCCATAAACACCTATTAGAAACCTACTGTGAAAATAAGACGAAACCCGCTACTTCGTTTTCTGTCCATGATTCTGACTATTTTGTAAGAAAAGATTTAATTAATATTTGCTATCAAAGGTTGCGTGTTTTTTTATAAACTTGAGCAATATTTGATATTTAACTGTGTAAAGATTTTAAACTTTTCTATTGTTTCCATAGAATTAATTTTTAAGTTCCTTACTATACTGATAGCCACAAACCAGAAAATTATATCTATATACGTGAGCAGACTTAATTTGTCAGTCTGTTGCTAAGCTATTTTAAATTCGAAAATGAATGAGTATATCTCAAGTTTTCATAAATATTGTTGGTCCTATAAAGGACCGTTTGTTGTTTACGTTGAGCAGTGTAGTTTAACCTCCGAATCCATACAGGGTGCGGCCTTGCCTCTTCAAGGCATAGACAACATCCATAGCAGTGACAGTCTTCCTCTTGGCATGTTCAGTGTAGGTAACAGCATCTCTGATAACAT
>LS043986.1:6978-20040 GCA_900241095.1 Acartia tonsa | reverse complement strand
ATTATCCTGTATCAAGCAGTTTTTCAACAAATTTACTTACAATTTTGCTTTGACTCTTATACATTTACATTCTGATTATTTAGTTCTGACATTATACAAGTGTTAATGTCCGTTTGTCCGGCCGTTTCAGAGCTTCGCTTTTATGGATGTTGTCATCCTTGTTTTATTTTTATTCCATTAATTTGTATTGCCCTCTTTCTCTCTGAATATTGTTGGTCAATATTTGATTTCCCTAATGTGGGGAATTAGGTCAAGCAAATATGAAATAAGGGATTTTTTAGTAGCGCAGCGACTGTATAATTAATGGTCAGTCTGTTTGTCCGTTTTTTATTTCAAACATTCCCTCAATTATCGAGCGTTCTCTTCCTTTTTAATTGGTGATAAAAAGGCTACAGATTTTATAATTCTATGGGGTTGTTAACACTACCTTTGTCCATGATTTAGGGTAATTTGTTTTAAATTAACATAGAGCCATGTATTATAATAGCTGTAATTGATTTTTATTAAACCTTTAAGGGTTGACATTATACACATAGAACAATTATTTTAGAATTATTTATTTATAAGATATCTAGCGGCTACGCCCCTAGAAACCTCTAGGGGCACTTAAGGTAGGAGGGGGAAAAGTTGACCTCATCCCATTTTAAATTTGAGTTTCAAAAAATAAAAATAAATATTTTTTGGGGGAAGGGGGGTGAAGACACCCTCTCCAAAAATAGTTTAAAACCTTCCCAGGACCTATAAGAAGTTTTACTGTAAAGGAGAACATTATCGGTTCAGCGGTTAGCGATATCCTTCGGGACAGACAAAAACGGTTACTACTTTATATAATAGGATTCAACAAATAGCTTCGCTACGTTTGGAAATGATTTATCCGCCTACATTTAAAAAAAAAAAGAACTTAGACAGCAGGATGGTATAATACTATTCATAGATCCAATAGCGTCACCATTCTGCAATTTTTCAGTCATAACCTTCTTCCAAGTAACAAAGTAACAATAAAGAAAAAAATTGCATTTTAAGTAAGTGTTCTTTTAAAGTACCATTTTTTTACGAATTTGCGAATATTTTATAATTTTTTTTGAACTTTAATCCAAAGTCACAGCTGCAAATCTAGCCTGGAATACCCGCCATTGGGGGTTAATTGGCAAAAATATCTAAAGGTCATCTGGCTGCCAATTGTTTTATGTTTTGATAGGATGGCAGGCTTCGAGAGCTTGCTACCCCCTCCCAAATAATATTTTTTTTCCAAAGACAACATGCCCAAAAAAACTATTAAAATGTTTCCCCGCCACTGCACCCCAAGAACAATAAAAGCAGTTGAAAGATTTTTTTCTGTGGCCACTAAAAATATTTTTGACAAATCCCATTCTTGTTAAAAATTAAACTTCTAAAAAATTTAAAACTGTCTATTCTTCATACTACTGTGACGAAAATACTTTTATTTTGCTGATAACACTTATTTTTCACGTCGTCTTATAGACATATTTTCGCGGATAGAAAAAAATTCTGGACCAATAAAACGTTAATTAATTTTTAATTTATTATTTGTTAAATAATTTTTAAATAGAATACGATACATGGTTTTTCAGTATGGCTTAGAACAGGTTCTAATCCAGCGATAATTAACCGGATTAGATGCAATACTGGAAAAGCTAAGGTTATTTTTGTAATATCATGTATCACACATCATTTTAAATTGAAATATCCATTCTAATCGATATATTGGGAAAATTTGTCGTTTAATTTAAGTTGCTAATATAGACCTCAATCAGTTCGTTTATCCAGTAGGACGAGAGGGGTTAGGGTGAAGGGGGTGTTTAGGGGGTATCGTTATTTTGGCCAGCTCCGATTTTCACTATATTAGAGTACAATATGGTGAAAATATGGATCAACATCCGAATAATAATATTCGATTGTAAAATCAGTTGCGGGCAGGGGGAGGGGGGGGGGCAGTTCGCGAAGCACCGCCTGAATAAATTTACTCCGAACCCTCTTAATTTTGGTAGGGGGATGGATATACTCCACTACATCTCCCTTCTGTACACTTCTGATTATATTTATAGTCAAATTAGTCACCTACGCTAATTTGCTTTGATTGATCTAATAAATCTTTATGTAAACTACTAAAAGTTAAAATTAGATATGAAACATTGATGTGGGATTAGAGTAAAACACTATAGGGGAGAAAGGGTTAAATAACTGTATCTCCCCATCGCAACCACCTTGTGCAACCTTTCCATTGGGTCATTGAAAATCAACCAATAGTGTCTCTTATATTACCACAGCCAAGTAGCAGAAAATAATTTAAAAGCAGATAAAAGAGGTAATTGAAAAAGAAAGGGAGGTAGTTATCTGCATATACATCTATACTATAGATTTGTTGATGTGGGGACAAAATATAATTTCAGGCACCTGACATAGCAGCAGTATGTACTATTTTAAACGTCTCTAGTCAGCTGCTTAACCAAGGTTTTAAGCTTTTAAGCTGTTTACCTGTTATAACTTTATTTATAATCTGTTTGACCAATTCCATCAAGGACCTTCCTGGAACTCTGTTAGGGTCATCCATAGCTTTGCTTATAGTGCTGATTATCTAAATATTTGATAATTAGGTTATTCCAATTCTATTGATTTATTCATAATTGTATGCAGGGTCCTAAGTGATTAGACAAATGACTTATTTACAATTTGCAATGATGATAGCAAATTAACCCCTTATGGAGATTAAGTAACTGGACAAAGTGTCTCAAAAATCAGCCATGCGACGTCATCAAAAAAATTAGGAAGATGACAGGAGAAGTGGGAAACAAAAACCCCTAAAAAGAGATGGATAATCCCTCATTTTTATGACGCCACATGGCTGATTTTTGAGACGGAGATTAAAATCATGGTTTGGACACTGTTTGATTCTGTTAATCATAATTCAATAAAATTACCAAATATATTTGCTTCATCGAATAAGAGAATACGTGTTTGTCCGACAGTCAGTTTTATCAAGATTCGCTTTTGTGGATGTTGTTACTCTTGTTTTATTACCTCTTGAGGGAAAGCAAAGATGGAAACATTGATTTGGGTCCTCCAGTCATTCAGGGCCATCAGATCTGGAGGACCACCACAGGATGCAGATACAGGTGTTCCAGGTATACCTCCACTGTTATATAATAATGTTATTATATCTATCTATCTGTCTATCTATCTATCTATAATACACAGTATAATGATGTCTGTCTGATCGTCTGAAGCTTAATATCTCGGTAACTGTTGAACTGAATGGGATACTGGTCTTGCGGTAGTTTTAATCTTTTTTTTAGTGGGTGGGGCCATATTAGTATCTTTCGTAAAAATAAATTTTTTGATAATATCTCTATATCTTTAAGAACGGTTCTATATAGGATACTTTCCATTACATCTAAAGGCAAAGCCCCTAGAGGCCTGGGGCGAAGCAGCTAGTAGTTAATATATTACCTAATATAAAGAGATTGTCTTGACTCTCTATGATTATTGACATGATGGTTAGTGTGATTGCGGTGAATTACCGATCCTGACTGACTGCCCATCTCTGCCGCCGGTCCAGCAAAACTAAATTAAACAAGACAAGTTTGTTAATATCCATACAAAAAATTTAAATCTCAGGAAAATATGAATAGCTATTAAGAAAGAAATTTCAAGTGAAACGCCACAATCGAGAAATTGAAATCTGAAATAAAAATAAGCGAAACAAATCAAACAGCTCTTAAGATGATTTAAAAGTAAACAAGGATGACAAACTCTATAAAAGCGAAGCACAGGAATGGTAGGAAAAACGGACATGAACACTTATATAGTGTCAGAACTGAGTAATCAGAATATAAATGTATAAGAGTCAAAGCAAAATTTAAGTAAATTTGCTGAAAGTCTGCTTGATACAATACAATGTTTATGGACATACCTACATTTTTAGGATTATATAGTTGATTCGCTTATACTATCGTACTTTGTTGTTCCAGGAATCATTATACCAAAAATCAGATCAATCAGATTGTTTGATCACATAACGTACAGACATTCTGGTAATGATTATATAGTTGCTACGCTTTCTAGGACAATTCTAACATTCCTAAATAAACTAAAAAAGCTATCCGTTCCGGACCGACCCTATTTATAGAAAATCTTCGCTTTAAAAATTATCTTGCAAATTAAGATAATACAAATCTTGCACTCAACAGACAACAATCGCTTTTCCCCTTTGATTGCGGGACATTTTTTGGAAGTCCTAACTTTGTATTTGACTGATTTGTGCCAAGGTATTCCTCCTACTTTTGATATCATTAACTCATTTAACTAAGGGATAAGAGAATAGCCGATAAATCTATGTACATCCACAATGATAATACATAAAAGTACCTCTTCTGTAGATTACAATTAGTGGTTGAAACGTTTATTGTTCAACTTTATGAGCCAGCCAATCAAAATCCAATAAAAGTTCCCAAATATGTTAAACCAACGAATAAGAAAACGTTATCATAAAACTTATAACTTGTTCAGGTACCATTTTACTCTTACCTGAAATGTCTGTTATTATCCCCGCTAGTATGATGTTGCTTGTAGCTGCGGCCATCACTAAAGTCAGTAGGAGATAGGACACTAAAATATAAATATTATCCCCGCTAGTATGATGTTGCTTGTAGCTGCGGCCATCACTAAAGTCAGTAGGAGATAGAGCACTAAAATATAAATATTATCCCCGCTAGCATGATGTTGCTTGTAGCTGCGGCCATCACTAAAGTCAGTAGGAGATAGGACACTGAAATATAAATATTATCTATAATTTTTTAAAGAAAGATTATAATAGATAGCTAGATAGATTGATAGATATGTAGATAGAGACGTTAGAAAAGAAAGAGAGAGAATGAGAAGAAAAAGAGAGAGACATAGAGAGAGAAACAAAGAAAAGGGAGAAAGTGAAATAGATATATAATCGAAGTGAGAGAAAGAAAAGAATACAAAAAAAGAAAGGGGATAGATAGATAGATTGATAGAAATAAATACAGATACAGATAGATAGATACATGGAGTAAAATAAGCAAAGCCATGAGACTGAAGAGTAGAAAATAAAATAATATTTTAGGTTTTAGAAAAAAAATTGAAACATATACTCAGCAATTTCAAATTTTACCAACAAGAAAAACATTATTCAAAGAGCAAAAATCAAATAACAAAATTCGCGATTTTTTGAGTAAAAGTTAAAAGCTTCAGGAAACAATTTTAATTTTGCGTTTTATAAACGTGGTTATTTTTGATATCATGTAATATTTCCGGGAAAGAAAGGGTTGAGGATTAATAAGGAAGGAAGGGAAAATTGGACTGTAAATTACACAGGTTTTCAAAATTTTTAAAATACGCCACCTTATTCGTTGGCTTAAAAACTTTGGGAACTCTAATTGACCTGTGATTGGTTGCTTCTTACTAGCAGTGTCCAAACTTTTCCCCCAATAACTTTGAAATGCAGATGGCTATATTATTGGGTATGTATATACATTTATTGTCCGTTGTATTCTGCTTTAAAATCCCTGGATCATTATTGATCATTATGAAATTCTGAAAATCTGTAGAGAATCTTCGCTCCTGGGGATAAAAATGAAAAAAGGACAACACAACCCAAAAACAAAATTCTTTTCACTTTTTACTGCAAATTGAATTGAGATTGTTCACTTTGCTACACAGAAAAAGGAATTGGTATGAAGGTTTTCCTGAATATTCAAAGATCCTAATGGAACAGACGACTGTCAATAAAGAAGGAAATTTTTTAGTGTTATTTTTTAAAGTTTGGTAATAGGTTGTAATCAAACTGTTCTTACTTATTGACCATTTTATATCAATGCGTTTGGTTATAATTAAGAAAATGTTGACTTAATAAGAGCATTTGACTGCAAATCCAACACTCATCTTCTCAGAATGGCGCGAAAAAGATGACATACATATATTCAATATGTTGATACGCACAATTAGAATATTAGGCTATAGTCCCTTTCGTGGCAACGCCCCTAAAGAAGCGTTTCTTCGCAATTTTACAGTATCTGCTCTCCCATTTCTAGCCCATGCGGGGGGCTCTAACCCTGCGGGGCCAATTGCCTATCCGTGCGGGGCAATCGCCTAACTCAATATAACCTAACCTAACCTATACCCGAATATTAAGCAGAATAAACTGTTGAAAAGATTAGAATCTTCTAGTTTGGAATCGACCAAACAATTCTCATATAAACTGACCAAAACAATTTTTAACCAACGAATAAAATAAAGTGGTTATAAAACTTTCGGACGGACGAACAGACATCGCTCTAATTAAAATATTTAAAAACATTATAGATTGTAAATTATTGAGGTAAATGTGCTACATATTTCAGTATTAACCATCTTAACCTTATTTAACTATTCCTTGATTTCAGAAGCTTTGTAGACTAAATTTAATTTCACTAAATAATGAAGGGAGTGAGGTAGAAAGCAGGGAGGGAGGAGACATTGGATTCTTTATACCACCAAATTTTTAATAATGTTTTCTTATTTGTTGTCTTTTATTTTATTTTGATTGGTTGGTTCATTAAATTGAGTGTTAAAATGTGTCACCCAGTAATTTTGATCTATAGAAGATGTAATTTTGAGTATCACCATCGGGGATATAAATTGGTCATTGTCTTATCCTTTTAGATCCTTGGGTAGAAAGAGTAAGTCAATAAAGACAAAGATAGAAAGAGATATCTAGTTTATTCATACAAAGACAAACTTTATTATATTATATATCGCATCGTATTATAGACACTTTCCTGCGGATAATAAAATGAAACATTATAGGATTAATTAAATTTTTGTTATATATTATATACTGCAAATAAATAACCTTACTACAGTTAACACAACAACTTAAGGAGGGAGGGGACAGTGGACTTTAAATCATACTGCTCGTTGGATTTAAAAACTTTTGGAACTTTTATTAGATCTCGATTGAGTTTAAATCAATTCAATGTCCATTGTCTTATCACTGTCTACATCTAAATTACTTACTTGGGACTGAGGGTCATTTGTGAAGAAATAGATCTGGATTTTGTTAGCCCATGTCCTAAAAACAATAAAAAAACATATTCACTATACCTTTAAAGCTAAAACTTTTGGCTTTAGATAGAAACATTATTGTGATTGTTTTTTTAAAACTGCTAACCTCTGATTCGAGTTGTTATTAGATAATAAGCTTAGGTTCTTGGAGGGTTTTAGGCTATATGTCTGCAACTATACTTCAAATAGTTCTAGTTTATATTATACCTTGTTGTTTATTGCTGCCCCCGAAAGTTATTGTCAGCCCTGTTCTATTCAGCACAATATTGTCCTGCTGGGCACTTGTAACTGGGTATCTTTCCTAGATAGATAGATAGATAGATAGATGGATTATCAGTACTGTTCTATTCAGAACACTATTGTCTTGCTGGGCACTTGTTACTGGGTATCTTTCCTAAATAAATAGATAGATAGATTATCAGTACTGTTCTATTCAGCACAATATTTTCCTGCTGGGCACTTGTTACTAGGTATCTTTTCTATATAGATTTATAGATAAATAACAAGATAGATCTGTGGTCCACCAGATCTGATAGGTAGACAGATATAATATCTGTGCTGTACTATTGAAAAGAAAGTTGTCTTGCAAGATAGAGTGATACATTGCAAGATAGATTGATAGATAAATTTATTGATTAATTGATTAAAAGATTTTTTGATAGAGTGCAGTATGCAATATTATGAAGATAAAAAAAAATTATGTGACAAAGCATTTTACCCTTAATTCATACAAAGACACACCAGCAGTTGGAATGATTTTTAACGTCTTATGTGGCATTCTAACTTTGCATTAACAACTTAATTACCTTGTTAGCAAAATCAAAAGATTTCGACATTTGAAGGGGAGCAAACTCTTTAGCGGAAGGATTCAGCTGGTTGTTTACACTGTTTGCTGGAGGCCTTTGAATAATAAAATACATATACATATAAAGGTTTAACTATAAAGGAAGATTCTATCATGACACACCTAATTCGGTTAAGGATTGTATTTAAAAAAAGACGATTACTTACAATATAAGCGAAGTTGTCCAATATGATAACCAAATTATTAGTGCAACCAGTAATAGAGTTAAAACCAGAGCGGGTTAGGGGACATTGGCCTGTTTATTACACTAGTCCCCAGAGTTTTATAACGACGTTTTCTTATTCATTGGCTCAACAACTTTGGGCACTTTTACTGAATTTTGATTGGTTAATTCAATAAGTGTCCATCACTAATAGTAATCTACAGAAGGGGCAATTATAAGTAATGCCATTGGGGATGTAAATCAATTGTTCGGCCATTGTCTTATCCCTTTAGATCCCTGGTTAAAGCAGAAAGGGGTAGAGTGTAAAAAATAGAAAAAACTAAACCTGTAAAGTTCTCTGGATGGTTTCATCCTTGCTCCGCTACTCTTAGAACTGTCTCTATGCTAAAATAATATAATTATGTACGGGTAAATTCAGGGTAAAACTGGTTTTGGGGATGTTACCAACGGGAAATGGGAATGAAAGGAAGTGAGTCGAAATAGATATTTCTCTAAAAATAGTTTATAGCCACTTTCGTGACAACGGTCCTTAAGGGGCGATTCGTCAAATCTTTAAAATTGCCATAAATAGGTTATTTTAGGTTAGGTTAGGTTTCATTGGGTTAGGTGATTGCCCCGCAGGGAAAAGCCCCTCGGAGAGGCTAGAAATAGGAAAAAAGCTACTGTGACAATACGAAGAATCGCCCCTTAAGGGGCGATGCCACGAAAGGGACTATATTTTTTCTTAGGGATGGAGGAGACATTGTACTGTTAATAAAACCGGTACTCAAAGTTTTATTACCACATTATATTGTTCATTGACTCAAAGACTTTGGGTACTGTTATAGAATTACGATTGGTAAATTCCAAAATTAAAGTGTCAAATTCTAATCTACAGAAGGGGTAATGTTGTTTATCATCAATTTATCTTTAATTGTCGTATCCCTTGGGTTTCCTGCGTTTTTTTATTATTATTATGAATGTCTTTTGGTGACTTTATGCTATATTCTGATCTCCTTCCTTGCCTCTAGAGGCTAGCGGCGAAGCAAAAAGTTTAACTTTAGTAACTAAAAAAACACAGTACAAATACAAAATTAAATGTATTTGAATGCTTCTAGAAATAAGAAAATATCAGGAAAGAAGAAATAAGCTTTCAACTCAAAATTGTACAATAGCATACTTTAATTGTGACTAATTTTAAATATAATCTACTTTAATGGCACTTTAAATGTTATTTTTTTTCAAATATGTAATTTTTGTCTATGTTTCGTTCAAGTCTCTAGGTAAAATTTTTTTATACCTACCTTTTTGTTATTTCTCTAAGAAGGATGGGGTTACCCGCCCCCAAAATAGTTATAAACCTTCCCGGGACCTATTAGAAGCTACCCTGCTAAGAAGAACCCGATCGGTTCAGCAGTTAGCGAGATCCTTCGGTACAAACATACAAACACACAAACAGACATCCTGTTACTTTATTATAAGGATACAAAAATGCTTTTTTATACAAACCCAAATATCCCTCCCTAAATAAATTATATATCCATGAAAATTCAGAGGAGGCCAGGCTCAATCTATCTCCTATTGCTCTATCCTTGAATTCCTGACAAAATTGCAAAAGAAAAGCAATGCAAATTGTGTCTATAAATGCGGAAGTCGCAATTACCAGGAATCTAAATGAATAAGACAATGACCGATAAACTGATGTACAGCCCAAATGATGCTACACAAAATTTTATTTCTGTAGATTGCAATTAGTCATTTAAATGTGTTGACACACAACTTAATGAACCAATTAATCGAAATTCGATAAAAGTCCCCAATGTTGTTAAGCCAACGCATAAGAAAACGTTATTATAAAACTTAGGTCACTAGTAAAATAAACAGCCCAATGTCCGATCTACCCCTAATCAATTTCAAGATTCTTTACTTAATTCTATTCTCAAAGAAAAACAAGGACAAATAAAATCGTAATTTTTAAAAATAAATTGCAAGTATTTTACAGTATTTTAAAACAGTTACGATAAGCAAAATAACTCCTTTTGCATTTAGAATTATAGATGGAAAAGTTTGAATACTGCTTGTTTATACAATCAAGAAGTAATAAAAAGTTTTTAAGATATTGAATGAGATAATGTGTTTTTGAAACCAGTATAATTTAGAGCATTTCGTGTACTCTCATGGAATTTATGGTTACTTTTTTTCTATTCTTTTACTGTATAACAGTTTAAAGTTTGATTTTAAAATATATTTCGTTTACTTCTCTTTTTTGTATTTCGCTGTTTAATTCAAAAATTTTAAGATGCAAATTTTAAAAAAAATCCTGTGATCTAAAATTTCAAATATATCAATGATGTACACAGAAAATGAATGTAGATATTTGAGAAAAAAATATATATTTAATTCTAATTAAGGAATAAGAGGAAAATTATATTTGTCAACTTTCTCATTGATAATACTTTATGTCAAGTTAGGTTAGATTGTATTGGTTACAGAGTTTGTCTGCAGGGTTAGACATTCTATTTATTTTCAGTCAGCACCTGATTCTAATAATAAAAAGGGGAGAAAAATAAGCTTAAACAGTTAGGGATTTGAAACCAACTTGAAGTAGCAGAAATCAATTTATATCTGTTTGTTGCTTTTTAAGGTTAGAAATTAATCAAAATAAGTAGAAATTTTTTAGACTCTTTGCTTATAACTTTATCTTTTCCATCTAATCACTCTCTCTAAATTTAATCCTAAAAAAGAAAAATTACAGTTTTTCCCTTTTAAACGCTTGAAATTCTAAAATTCTTAACATTGTAAATATGTCTAATTAAATTGTTCATCTTCAAATCTTTAAAATAAAAAGAGAAAGGAATTAGAGACGGTAATTTTCTGGGATCAGGAAAAAAATCTTTAACACATCAATTAATTAATGCATTTTTTGTGTTTAAAAGGTTCAAAAGTAACTTAAATCAGAGAATTCTGAAATTGGTAGGAAATAACAACAATAGTATTTCTAAGTATGTATGATGTAACTTTTAAATAAATGTGCTTTTTTGTAACGCCACAGGATATAAATGACTAATGTGTGATATACTGATCTTACTGAACAAATAAGAGTACAAGTTTGGGGCAGTGAATTAGCAACTTGTTTTAACCATGTATCAAATTTTTTTTTTGCATATTTCAGGCTAAACTTAGGGTAAAACTGGTTTTTGGAATGTAAATAAAGAGATTTTGGGATTTAAATAAAGAGATATTTTACAGGGTGGTGTTTGCCAGAATCTTTTTAACTTGTCTCTGGTCAAGTAAAATTAAATTAAGGACATTTTCAAATGTAAATAAAGAGAAAATTCTTTTACAGGGAAGTGTTTGCTAGAATCGTTGTAACTTGCCTCTGATAAAGTAAAATCAAATTCAGGACATTTTCAAATTATTTTCTTTTCCCGCTATAATTTCTCATATTTAAGTTCTCCATATGGTAGCTGGTATAAATATTAGATGAAAACAAGGTTGAAAATTTAGTGTCTAGATGAGCCATGCCAATAGGAACTATCTGTATATCTATCTTCTATCTTTCTATTTATCTATCTACCTGACTGGGATTTACAGAACTAGATGAGCTATGATTGTGGGAACTATCTACCAAACTATCTGTCTATCTATCTATCTACCTGACTATGAGAGAAAGATCAATCTATCTATCTATCTGCCTGGCTAGGAGAGATGGAACTAGAAGAGCTATGGTGATGTGAACTAGCTATCTACCTGGCTAGGAGAGATGGAGCTAGATGAGCTATGATGGTGGGAACTATCTATTTATCTACCTGGCTAGGAGCGATGGAGCTAGATGAGCTATGATGGTGGGAACTATCAATCTATCTATCAATCTATCAATATATGTATCTATTTATCTATCTACCTGGCTAGGAGAGATGGAACTAGATGAGCTATGATGGTGGGAACGTTGTTTTACTCCTTCTTCATACGCCCCACTGTTTAAGTTAAATATTCATATTCTTGTTCAAATTAAAAGAATTTTTTAAAAATCAGAGATCTCAAGGAAAACTATAAGGGACGATGTACCTTCCCAATGATGATAAACATAATTACTGAAGAATACTTTTATTAGTTAAAACCAACAAACTAAAATTCAATTTATATATTTAAGATAATATGATTTAAAAACTTTGGGTGGCATACTTTACAGACAAATTTCTCCCCTCTACTCTGATTGAATTTTAATTGGTTAGTTCTAAACTAGAAATGTCCAAACTTTTCAAAAAGGCTTAATTATGTCCATCAATTTATCACAAATTATCTTATCCCTCAAGTTCCCTGCATCTTTCCTAAACAAGGATGACAACATCCATAAAAGCGAAGCTCTGAAACGATATAACAAACGAACTTGCCTAAATCAACGAAAAAGGCTATCCGTTACGTACGGACGGACGTATGGGCCGACCCTAATTAAAGAAAAGCTTCTCTTTTAAAACTTTGTATCTATAGCAAATAAATATTTTTCCTGGTATTGTTATTATCATAACCACTTACGTCAGTAGACATTCTAAATACAATGGATTTATTAATACTTGGATCTTACATTAGATTATCCTGTACTCTAATAAAATGAAACTTGTAGATGGTTTAAAAAACGATTCCCCCATCAACCCTCTTTAACCCTTCTCCTCCCTTCCTACTGGATGAACGTGACCAATATGTGATGTCTATGTTAGCATCCTAATTGACGACACTTTTCCCTAATCATAATATCCATATACATATCCTGTATTCATTCTAAAATACATAAAAATATTATCATATTTTTAAAATGGAGTTGCTTATACACGTACTTAGTTTTATTATATCATAAACTTAACCCTTAAGGGTAGGGGGGGGGGGGGGTATTTTTTAAATAAAAAAAAGGGAAAAAAATTTTTTAAAATAAAAGTTAGTTTATTTTTAGTTTTTTGGCGGGTTTGGG
>LS044155.1:3253-16695 GCA_900241095.1 Acartia tonsa | reverse complement strand
GTTTCAAGAAAACATCAATGGCGGTCAGACTGCCTTTTTGCAGGTTTTTGGCTATTTTTATATTTTTCACATTTTTCCCTATATCTTTAGTGTTTATGGTTCGTTTTTTTTTAATTTTTGTAGTTAAAAATATCAAAGTTAAATTTCCTGTTGTTTTGAGCAGTATGTAATTTACTTTGACCGTCAGTCTTATATAAATATTAAGAAATTAAAAACAAATGTAGAAAAGGTTTCGTGATTTTTTCCTAATTATTTAATTGTTTGTGCTTTGCTACTTATGGATGTTGTCATCCTTGTTTAGTGTCTTAATATACGAAGTAAGTCGTGGTACAGCTTCTCTAAAGTCAATTAAGTAATGTCTTAGTAGAGCCAAATTTATACAAAGTTATTTAATTGGTAAATAGAACGTTCTTTTCTCCCACAATAGTTCAAATCTCCACTAGAATCACAAAAAAAGAGGTTTTTATTTTGTAGAATATGTTTACCTACATGTTTGCTGATGTATTTTCTATAACATATTAATCACAAATTAAGTAATACCCTGGGATCTTTAGGGTTAAGACAATGGACAATAAATTTATGTCCTATACAGTCCTATGATACACAAAATTATCCCTTCTATAGAGAAAAATTAATGGTAAAAGTTTGGATACTATCTAATATATAACCCAATCAAGATTTAATAAAAGTTTGTAAGCCAGCGAATGAGAGATAGTGTTCATAAAATTGTAAAAACTAATGTAATTTACATTCAAATATCTCCTGCCTTTCTGAGAAATAACAAGTAAAATTATTTTTTTAATGGATAAACTATGGATAATTTTATGCTTGTTTATAACCATTTCCTGTTGTAATTGTTTGAATAAACAATTACGGATTAGGATTATATAACCAAAAACATTTTTTTGGTATTTCCGTCTGTATTAACGAATAGCCTCGATCTGATGGTTTATTTAGGTATGTTAAAATCGTCCTATTAGTTTCAATTGTTGCATTAGGATTACTGTAAGAATAAAGGACATTTTTTGAGGATTGTAAGGTCATTATATTAGTTCTTCGAAGTCAATGATCTTCTATGGATGTTTCATATACGTCAAGGGTAAAAGTAAAGGGGTGTTTACACACCTGAAGCTTTGTAACCCCTCATTTTACTCCTCTCAAAATAAAAAGCTTGGACGTCCCTAATTGATAATCGTACTTTAAAATTCCAAACCGGAAGTAGATTATTTTCAATTATCATATAATAAAATTAAATATATTGTCATTAATTATTAAAATAAAATAACATTGAATTTCAAATTCGAACCTAGATAACTTTTTATCTTTGTGACGTAACAAAAATCCATCTCTTTTTTAGGGGTTTCCTTTTCCACCTCCCCTCTCATCCTTCGATTTTTGTTACGTCACAAAGATAAAAAGTTAGACACTATTACTAGGTTCGGCTAAAATGTTTTTAAAGATATCCTAGAATATGTAACAATCAAATTCATATTATTAATGTTTAGGTGTAGTAAATTGTACAGTGACCACTCCGAATTTATCCTTTAAAATACCTATCAGTATACATAAACTACAAGGTAATCTATCTTATCCATCCATTATCAATAAGTTTATTTCTCACTATATATAAGTTTCTATGAAAATATATTTATAATTAATCAACTGGTTTAAAAAAAGATTAACATCATAAGACCATTTTCCCCCCCTTTTTTGAGTATTTTTCTATGTCCTACAATAATCTATTTCCTATCAACAATATTTCTTAATAAAAAATCTAATAATTATTTTAATATTTGTTAGGTGAATTATTAAGAAAGGACTCTAGCTTACTATCATCCACAAAATCAACAACTAGCAACCCAAATCCTTCTTTACCTACCTCTTCAATGACCAATTTAATGAACACTTTGCCATTGATGACCACTGTGACAACAGCTAAGCATAATAATGGTCAGCTGTCGCCTAAACATCCTACAGGTATTATGCTCTATAATTTTACAGTTAGAAAGGGGACATTGGGCTGTTTATGATACATTAGTCTCCAAAATTTTATAATAATGTTTGCTTATTCATTGGCTTAGCAACTTTGGAAAAGTTTTTAGTTTTTGATTGGTTGATTCATTTAGTTGAGTGTCCAATCGTTTCAACCACTAATTTTAATCCACAGAAGGGTTAATTTTGTGCATGTCATAATATTCACATATATTCTACATACATTTTACAAAATGGTTTTACATTTATGTACCTCGCTACTTTTGAATCCCTGTTTTTTATTTAGATACAACTGAAAAGAAAAGTCTGATGGAAGAATTGGCGCCTAGTATAGAAGCAAATGTAAATCAAACAAACAAACCTCCTACTCTAATCAAACAGGTATTTTATTCATTTTAGATAAATTTGTGGTAGTTGCACAAAATCCATTAAAACCCCAATTTAGTGAACTTGTTAGGAACATATTTGAAAGAATTTAAATTTTCTACCATGTAGTTAAAAATGTAACAAGACTTGAAAGTCGTTTTTTTCTCACTCTTATGGTTAGGTAATTTACATGATTTTTTTCTAGTACCTTCTTATAAAAAAATAAAACTTTGATATTTTTTAAATACTAATTAAATGAATAATGAAAAAAGGTTGCAACCTCCAAATCTTCCCCTCCAACTACACTCAGTCACAGCCTATCAACAGCCGAGCCAAAGATGTTGTCATCACCTCCAAAGTTGTTAAAACAACAGCACCAACCCAATCCTTCAAAATTGGTTAAATCAGGTAGACTAGGTTATAATTGAAACAAGAATTACAACATCCCTAAGTAGAAAAATACCCGCGAACATTTATTCCCATACACTTACGGACGGACAGGTTGGCAGGCAAAGTAAATTGTTAAGGATCTTCTTTGATACAATATATTAAAATAATTTGATGGAGCAGGGATATTGCACCTTAACAAAAACTGTTTGACTCGGACTTTTTCCAATAAAAATAACAGTTAATTGTTTATTTCATCAATATAGTAATTTTTATTGGTTGAAAAGTTCCTGCCTCTAATGGCATATTATGAACATTAATATTGCATGTAATAATGTTTATTTTATATGAATTATTGTTAAATTATTTGGATCATGGAAAGAAAACAAAGAACTGGGTTTCGTCGTATTTTCATAGTAGCATTTTATATGTTTTTTTTTAGGTTAGGTTAGGTAATAGAAATAGATAAAAGCTACTGTGAACATACGACGAAACCCGCTACTTCGTTTTCTTTCCATGATCCAATTTTTTTTCAGCGGTTTCTGGAAAAACTGAGGCACCGGTAGACGTTTCATTACCTACGTCTACCCCAACAACTGTATTCTCAGCACAAACCAACTGTTCTCTGGGGACAGCTCGCGGCATGCTCAAATTTGCCGCTGCCGCTGCTGGCAACGGTTTTCCCGCCGCTGTAAATCGGCTGAGCACACCGCCGGCCCCAGAAGACATGGAACGGAGAAAACGTCGTGCTCTAATAATGGACAGATAGAATAATATCTATAACAATCCAATTATATTTAAAAGTAACAGGATGTCTATCTGTGTGTTTGTACCAAAGGATCTCGCTAACCGCTGGATTTATATAGTTACAGTAAAGTTTTATAACTAAATATTTTCAGGGAGGATATATCCATCCTCCCAAGATAAATCGCCCCCAGAAATGATTTTTAAAACTAAACAAATCTAGGTGGCCTCTAGGGGTGTAGCTGCTGGCAGAATTTAAAAAGCAATATAAGAAGTTTCTTAAACATTATTGTAGCTGCGCTACTATGAACAAAATTATCAAACAAAAATTATTTTGTTTTGTATAAACTGGTGAAAATTTGTTTTTTGACTAATGATACTTTAAACTAGTCCCTAAAAATATGTACAATAAATGAAATATTTATGTAAATAGTAAGGTGCTATTAAGAACTGAAATATGTTATCAAAAATAATTTTTATACTTTTGTGATACATGCATTATAAACAATAAAATATTACTATAATTTATTTTTAATTTATATAACATTAATATTAATTAAAGACAACGGGGAATTAAACATACTATCATTGATAATAATTTAATATTTTTGAAGCTTTTTATAGCGCCTAAAAAAATGATGTCATACTAGCCTACCATTGTTCAATTAAGATGTTTACTGGCCTACTATTGGTAAATTAAAATGTAATTTATTCTGTGTATTGGTCTATCAATGGTCATTTATATTGTATGACGTCATTTTTTATAGGCACTATAAGCTGCTTCAATGAGAGATGTTAAAGTCAAAATAGTTTTTCCATGTTAGAAAAAATTCTCCCAGACATTTTTAAACATTCAAAACGATAATTTGGAACAGTTTTATTAATCATATATTTTTGCATAAGAAAAATACTTCTACTGGCAAACAACAACAGGAATCTAAATAATAAGTGTATATGTTGATAAAGTGGTTGAAGGGCTTTTTAAAATCACACCAGAGTTTAAAATCGCCGTATAGGAAATCCTTATAATAAAGTAAAAGGATGTCTGTCTGTCTGTGTGGATTGAAGGATCTCGCTTAACACTGAACCGATATAGTTCTCAAATAATGATATAGTTCTCCTTAACAGGGTAGCTTCTTATAGGTCCTGGGAAGTTTCCTAACTATTAATTGGGAGGGTACCACAACCTTCACATTAAAATATTCTACGTGTGCTATAAAGGGAAAAGAGAAAGAAATTTGGCTATTATTGGAAGAATTCATTTTTTGCTCATATTAGAAATTGGATAAAATGTACCTTCTGTTCACCTGGAGGAGGCCATTTCAAGCTATCTATTCCTACAAATTTTAAAATTCAGATAAATTTAAACAAGCTTTTAATAGTGCCTCTAATATATGACGTCATACAGGGCTACCGTTAGTAAATTAAAATGTTTACTGGCCTGACATAGGTAATTAACTTAGTGTATTGGCCTAACTTGTGTCATTTGTATAGAATGACGTAATTTTTTTATGCACTTAAAAGAGCTTCTGTTTTAAAATCTAATAATGTTCTACAACCCAAAACAATTTGTTTGTGTTGGTTGGACTTCTACAAAACATTCGACAACGTATTTTAATGGGAAAAACAGGGATCTAAATGGATAAGACAATAAGATGTATAACCCCGATGATTATACACAAAATATCTCTTCTGTAGATTACAATTAGTGGTTTAAACACTCAACTTAATAAACGCACCAATTAAATTCATGAAAGTTGTTAAGCCAATAAAAAGTAAACGTTATCATAAAACTTTGGGGACTAGTGTAATAACCAGCCCAATGTCCCCTCCCCCCCCTGGAAATTTTTGTTAATGGAATTACCTGAAAGCTTTTTAAAGACCCTCATCAGAGCATAGTAGTGCAGAAAATAGAAACTGCAAATTACAAGTGTAACCACTCCAAAGCTTAACAGATAATTGAATTATAATTTAGACGAATGTCCGTCTGTGTCCCCTTTAAGATCTTGGCAACCATTGGACCATTTGGTTTTACATTTTATGTAAAAAAACTTATAATTGAAGGTTAATCATAAAACGCCCACTAAAATGTATGGAAAGTAAGGATGGCAACATCCACAAAAGCGTAGCTCTGAAATCAAACGGTAGAACAAACGAATATGAATTCGTGTAGTATGTGAAACATTATAGAGTTGCTATGCTTTCTAAATCGTACATTTCTTTTACAGGAAACATCATCCAAAGTTTGAAATCGATAGGTCAATTTTAACAAGCCCAAATAAACGAAAATAGTTACAAACGTTCGTACAGAACAGACACAAATCATAGAAAAGCTTTGTTTTTAAAAAGAAAGAGTGCTTACTAAATAAAAAAATCTCCATAGACGATCATGGCAACACCTTGAACGAATCCAAAGATGAAAGAAAAAAGAACATAGGATATAGCTGGCACTAGGAATTTCCATTTGTCCTAAGTCAAATAAAAATAACAATTTAAAAAAAAAATACTTCATATAGTACAAATGACGATTAATGATAGGTCAGTATACATTTTACGATTGGTCAATTACAATGTATGCTTGTCTAACATTGGTCATTTGTAATGTATGACGTATTTTTATAGGCACTATAAGCTGCTTCAAAAGGAGGCAATTTCAAATGATGAGTTTTTATGAAAACTGTTCTTCTTTACTTTAACGCCAGTTAGATATTACAATTTCTTTCAAATATTTCATTATTTTGAAATGGTTACTAAATACAAATCACTATGTATTTTGTCTTAAGTTTTGCCTTATTTTCTTCAAAATAATAAATTTTGCAAGACAAATTTAGAACATTGAGACATGATTTGTTTGATCTGGTTTAATTAAAAAGAATAACCGCAACTAGTTTTCTTAAAATCAGTCCTTGTCTAATGAGCTAAAAGATTTCTTGTTTTGAAATTAAAATGAAACCTTTACAACGCCATATATAGAAGCAGCGAAAATGCAGAAGTCAACAATTTCCTTTAAGATGCTAACACTTAGTCCAACTTTTTCCATCCTTTTATCCTCTAAAATAATAATAATCAACTTTAATAATTTTAGTTCTTATGTCTAATGGTAGATCTTAATTGCGGCTGACGGTTGGCTACCTAGCCCTGGTATTTTTAAACATATCTTAACTACAATCCTAGGTTGATAGAATTAAAGCAAAAAACAACAGCATGAATTTAATTATAACAAATAAAAATATTATAATAAAAATCATAAAATTAATACCATTTTTGTTATCCCGGGCTAAAAAACTGGTTTCAATTTTATTTTTTACTTTTAATATCCGTGGAAAGCTGTCTATAATACAAAATATAAATATACCGTCATCTGAATCAGGCGCCTGGAGGACCATTATAAACTGATAAATAATGCCAGCCACACTAACGGTACATTTCAGTGACGATAGAACTCTAAAAGCACAAAAAGATTAATATTTTTTCATAAAATTTTATTATTATGTTTTAAAGCAATTTTTTTTCATTTGCATTTCAAGTGATTTTATAATCGATTTTTCAGTCTAATTTTTTTCAAAATTTTCTCTTTTATTAAAACCTGAAGCGTTCCTACTCAATGACTTTGTTTGTCTGTCGCTTTATCTAGTATGTTGGCTTTGTTTGTATTATGATCCTTTTTTTTCTACACATTCTCCATATTCTTACTAGATCCTAAGCTTCAGAGAGACGGACAGTCATTATTTTTCTTTCTATGATAAATGTATCTTCTTACGAGTTACGTTTTCTAATTCGTTGCCTCAACAACTTTGTGGATTTTTATAAATATGTGATTTGTAGATTTATTAAGTTGAGTGTCCAATGTTACAACCAATATTAGTAATTTACAGAAGGGGTAATTTTGTGTATAATCAATATCATTGTTGATGTACATCGATTCATTTGTCATTGTCTTATCCTTTTTAATCCCTACTTTATAGTAGCCTCGCTATTAAAAAAAACTTACATGATAATCCTTCTACACGTATTCAATGATAAATATCCGTCATCTGGCCTCTCTGAAATGGGATACTCTCCAATTTTGTCCACGGGGATGTACTCCACAGTACATTCTTTAATGATGGTCCTATAAACAGAGAGAGTGGGACAATGGGCTGTTTATTACACTAGTCCCCAAAGTTTTATAATAACGTTTTCTTATTCGTTGGTTTATCAACTTTGGGATTTTTATTGGTTGGGTCATGAACTAGAGTATTCAAACGTTTCAACCAATAATTTAGATTTCTGAAGGGGTAATTTTATGTATCATCATTGGGGAATGTACATCATTTTATCGGCCATTGTCTTATCCCTTTAGATCCCTGTCCTACAAAGCAAAGTTTTGGTAGAACAGCTAAGTTATAACAAGGAACATTCTGTTCCATGAGGCTTTTTTTTATCTTCTAATTTAAATAAATTGAAAACAAGTATTTGCTATAGTACTTAGAGATACTCAGAAATTAATCTATTGCTTTTTATTTTCTACACAGTTTAATTAAACTTTAATTTTTATAAACTTAGTAAAGTGTTTTGGTTTATACGAACAGTATATGTATGTAAAATCGATAACAATCTATTGTTGGACGTACAGCATATCTTTTAGTTAAAGAGTAGCCGCACTCAAATTTGTAATGACATGTGACCAAATCCTAAACATTTCTTAGGATAGTCTAGGAGTTAGGATTTCTTAAGTCTTACATATTCCATTACATCTATGTAAGTCTATAGAAACCCTAGCTCCTATACTAGCCTAGAAAATTTTGAGGGATTTGGTTTAATCTTAAATTATTTTATGGTCCGCGGAGAGAAAATTAAAATAAATATGAGATGAGTCCTTTTAAACTATACATAACATGTTTGTTTTCAGTACGGTTTATAAATATTTCTGATCCAGCTGAAGGTAATCGAATTCGGAGTTATTCAAAAAAAAACTTTGTTGCATACCTGTTTCTCTGTTCATCCTGCTGGCTTGACCGGCTTGGCGACTTTTGTCCACTTTTTGAATTCGACCTGCTTTTTGATCCTTCTCTCTCCATTTTTCTCCAAGATATGTTTTTTTACCTTCTTTTTTGTTTTTTGAAATTCATAGATTTTTATCGAAAAATTTGGAAGATTTTTTTCTCTCGTTTAAATAAAAATTATTTGATTAAACATAAAAAATAAGTTAAATGAATTTAAAAACAAGGACGTTATGCCCATGTGTGGCAAAGCGACAATAATTTTTTAATATAGTATGAATGACAAATTTTTATTTAAAAACTTGTTTACTGCTATTAAGGGCTCGGCAACTACCTGTAAACAACCAAAATGGTTTAATTTATGTACAATTTTAGAAATTAGCTGAAAGTCTAAACCTGACCCAAAAAGGGCAATCCCTTTTTTAACAAAAATTTAAATAAAAATATCAAACGGGTTTTAATTTGAGGCTCAGTTACGGCTAACGAACCCTGCGTTTAATGCATAAATAACAAATCTGTATGTATATTAAAGTAATCAAAACTGCCAAACAAAAGCAACAAAATCTTTTCTTTATTTGTTTAAGATTTATCAAACAAGAAAGTTATTATTCATTTCATTAATTTAATTTGACGTATTGATCGAAATGCCCACTTTCAGAGTACATGCGCTAATAATAAAAAAACGACTATGACACTAGATAATTTATTTCGAAGATAGATAAAAAATAATACAACTATAAAAATTCCACTTAAAAAACAGAAAATTAAACCATACTACAATTTTTAGTACTCTACACTTCAGACTCGCATACAACTATCACCTGAAATAAATATTATTTTTAATTCAAAAACAAATAATTAGTTGACACCCTTAGAATTTTCAAAGTAAATTGTGTCAATCTACTAATTAAATGTTTTGCGACGCATAAATAAATAGTTTCTTTACTTATAAGCGCAGCCATTCTATACATTGGGTATGTATGTAAGTGGGTCCGTCCATACGTTTGGCAATTATTTATATTGTAGCCTCTATGCAGCGAGATTACGTGGTGCGACAAATAAAGAAAGATTCCCACGCAGCATTTAATTTTCTCACTCATCAAGATTTTATACAATTTTCAATTTTAGTTAATTTTTTTTTCTTTTTTGGGGGGGAGGGTAATTTTTTTTACGGGCGATTTTTCTTGGGATGATGGTTGTACCCTCCCCCAAAATAGTTTTAAACCTTCCCACGACTTATCAGAAGCTCTTCTTTAAAGAATAGTCATATGAGTTCAATGGTTAGCGAGATCTTACGGTACACACAAATAGACAAACAGATAAGCATCCTGTTACTTTATTATAAGGATTTTAAGTCAGTCTGAAAAGTTTATCAAAAAAATATTGTCCAAGATACCTTTCCGTTGTCTACTGGCCACCTGCCATTCTTGTCAGCTCCTAAATTAATATTATTTTGTCAAAAAAGTAAAACATGAGCATGTTTTAAATGGACGTACGGACTTTTTGGTAACGATAATAAAGTTGCTACGCTTTCTTAATTGTACATAACTGTTATAAGAATCATCATACAAAGTTTGAAATTCTACCATGTCCAATTAACGAAAAAGCTAGCTGATACGGACGTACAGACGAACTGACTGGCACTAATTATGGAAAAGCTTCGCTTTTAAAATATTTATAAATTCCATAGAGGATAAGGGCGCAACCTCGTATCTACATAAATAAATTATAGTATACTTATATTGTCACATGTAATCAAAGAGAAAGAGATAAAACAAATGTGAACTTTTTTCAAACATCAAAAAACTCTATTCAAAACACTTTACATATAAATGGAGCGAGGAAGACAAAGCTTTATAGAACACTCTATATGCAAGAAAATACAGGGATAAGACCATGGACGATAAATTGATACTGCCCTTTTAGTGATACACAAAATTAAGACTTCTGGAGATTACAATTAGTGGTTAAAACGTTTAGACACTCAACTTAACTGAAGAATCAGTCAATTACAAAAGTCCCCTAGTTGTTAAGCCAACGTATAGGAAAACGTTATTATAAAACTTTGGGGACTATGTGTGTTTAAATTATACCTGACATATACTTGTAGATCTTGAGTAATGCAAACAAGCGGAATGCGTATATGAAGACTCCAAATATACCAAATAGACCAATGCTGAAATAAACAAGGATGACAACATTCATTAAAGCAAAGCTCTTAAATCGTAAGGAGTGACAAACGAACATTAACTCTTGTAGAGTGTCAGAACCTAATAAGAAAAACATAAATTTGTAATTCTAAATAAAATTACACATAGATTTGCTGCAAATTGTGTAAATACAGGATGCATTAAAAGGACATACTTTCATTTTTAGGATTTTATTATAGAAATTCCCCGCTTTTAATATTGTACCTTGTTGTTCTAAGAATCAATATTCAAAAAATTCAGAAGATAATTATATCATACAATATGTTGTAAACAGTAAAAATTCAGAATGTTTTAAATGGACGAAAAGAGCTAGCCGTAACGTTCTGATGAACGGACCCTAATTATAGAAAAGCTTTGCTTTTTACAAGGATCAGCTGTGAATCTTTCGTGATACAACAAATTGCTTCTTCTTGTATATAGTTGCATCAATTGTAATGGAAGAGCCTTTTTTTTTTAAAAAAAACCTCTTGTTTAAATTGGAATAAATTATGTATTTGGTAGTTATGTTAGGATAGGCCAAACAGAGATATAATAGGCTTAGTTAAACAGCCTAGCTACCTAACATCCCCTCTCTCCGTTCCATTAGTGCCCCTTAAGGCCTCTAGGGGCGTAACATGATAGTTAAATGAAAATACTTACACAAAACCCAACAGAGATTCCTCAGCAAAATATTTAGCAGTTTTGAAAATGGTGAAGAGTAATGTAATGATGGTCCATGCCAGGGCAGGACTCAGAAACTTGTACTTGTTCTAAAAAAAGGTGGTTTATATCAAAGTAACTATGTGAGCAATAACCCCTCCCCCCTTATTTTGAGATGATATTATATGACATAAAAAAAACTGTTGTCAAAAAAGTAAAAAAAATCAGCATCTTTCAATGGACGTACGGAGTTTTTGGTAACGATTATAGTATTGCTACACTTTCTGAATCATAATGCAAGATTTGAAATTCTAACATGTTTAAATTAACGAAAAGATTAAAAATAAGGGGGATGGGGTTGACCTTAGTTGCTTGTGTGCTTGTTTTTTTACTTTAGGTCTATTATATTAGAAACCGCTGGGAGCATCGCAGGGTTAGGCATTATAAAAAAATACTTTCTCCTTATTATCAATTTATTCCAGAACTAAGTGATGGGGTTATGTGCTTGATGACGCTTTGAGGGAAAGCACCAGAAAATATATGACATTCACAGAACTAATACTTCGTTTGGTATTAAAAAAAAAGGCTTAAGAATTAAAGCTTTTTATAGTGCCTAGGTATACAAAATGACTGGCGTACCATCGAGTCGGTCTGAAAATTTTTAATCTGGCCTGCCATTGGTCTTTTGTATTGTATAACGTAATTTTGCATTGGCACTTTAGAGAGCTTTACCAAAATAGGGATTGTAAAGAAGGGCAACATAGGAAAACATACATACTACTAACAAGGATAATTTGTAAAGTAGTTTTACTTTTTTAGAATCATACAACTTCCATAGTCTTACTTAAAGAATTAAAGCAAAGGTAACTAAATTTTAAACATATACATTTATATTCTGCTTTTTTAGTTTAGAGGCTCTACAATTGTTAATGTTCGTTTGTCCTTCTGTTTCATAGCTTTGATTTAATTGATGTTTTCATCCTTATTATTTTATGTTTACCTTTAGAATGGCATAGATAGCACAAGCCCAAACAACAGAATCAATTATGTCGAATATAATCTCAAAAACATTACTAATTGTCTCACCTACAAAAAAATTTTATAACAAAGAAAATATTTTAAAAATAAGGCGATTTAAGGTTCAATTATTTATTAAATTTGTTTAGAATATTTTTTTAGACAGGGCAATATTAAAAAGTAATGTTTTTTGTCTGTAGCTTAAGATTTCTATATCTACTTAAGCCATTGAGTTCTAAATTACAGGGAAGCTTCACATAGGTCCCGGGGTTGTTTTATATTATTCAATCAATAGTATTTAAGGTTGAGTTCAATATTATAGGGAAGCTTCAAATAAGTACAGGAGAGGTTTTAGAAGCTAATTTTAATAGACAGGTTTCTGCGGATATTAAAAACAATTTTGATAGCCCTGAAGGACCAAAGGCTTGTTCTATCAAACTGGTATTAATTTTATGATTTTTATTCAAATTTTTGTGTAAAATTGTCTGTAATACGATGCTATACATGATTTTTCAGTATAGCATTATCTAATCCAGCGGATATTAATCGGTTTCGAAGCCATACTGGAAATAGTTTTATCATAATATGAAACGAATGAATACTACCTTTAGTAAGTTGTTTCTTAGTAATTGTATTAATAGTTGTAAAAATTCCAACCAAATTAAACAGGATATTAAACACAGATATACATCTAAAAACAAGGACAGTTATCATTACGTCCATAAGAAGCATAGCATTGCATGGAAATAAAACAATAAACTGCCTTGAAGATTTAAACACGGTATTGGATGTAACGTTATTGTAACAGACAGAACGAGAGAGCATCCTGCAGTTCCAAGTGAGTTTAAGTGCTTGGAACTTACTTAAACCAATAAGAAACTTCACTCTAAAGGAGAACCATATCAGTTCATCGGTTTGATAGGTTCTTAGCTAAACACGAAGACAGGCATCCTGTTACTTTTATACCAGGAATGAGGTATAGTTAACAAGCGAAATAAATCTGAATTAATATTTGTGTGGGGGGGGGGGGGGGCGGATACGGGGGGGGGGGTGTGGGGGTAGGGGGTGGGCCGGCCCGGCCCGGTAAACAGCCCGCGTGGGTGGG
>LS044150.1:0-13944 GCA_900241095.1 Acartia tonsa | reverse complement strand
GTGTGCGGGCATGATCTGTACGTTCAGCCGTTTGGCAGCTAGCAGCCTTTAAAATTCATAGATTTTTGGCAATATTCATTACCAGCAATATTTTTCCGTGAACTGCCGTAGATCCAAGTTTTCTTTATCTTTGAGCAAGAATGATTGCTTTCAATAGTTGCAGAGATTATTTTATTTAGTAGTTTGAAAAGTATTAAATAATAATAGATTTATTACTCTAGATGCTCAACAGATACCATAATCCGTCTAACTTCAAAATTATTTGTATCAGATTTTTGTCTCATTTTGTTGAATGCCATAATATTAGCGACCATAAGATTCCCCCAAATCTTTATCCTAAGAAATTCAACTATTTTAACTAACTTTTTATATGGATGAAATGAAGCACTACCTATATGTTAGTTCCAAAATATGTACATTTATTTTACCCATTGTGTGGTCGGATTGTTCCTACAATAAATGGAAGGAGTTCTAGTGGAACCAGAAGGTAAGAGATTCTCGCATATCCTGATACAATATTTCTCCCAGCTGGCTAATATAATTGTACCCTATACATCCCCTCCTCTTACCATGGAAGAACTTATTGACCAACATCTGAGCAACCTTTATTAACAATATAAATTCCCTTGTCATAATATTCACGTATTTTATATCCATTATTTCACAAGATTACAGAGTCACTGGCATGGACTAATTTCATAGAGTAGCTTCGCAAACAAAATTATTTACAGATATTGCAACTCAAGTACATTTGATATTTGTTAATCCTATTATATGATTTGTTAACGAATTTTGTCTGAAGGTTAAAAATTCGATCACTTCTTTACATATTGAGTTATTCATTTTATGGAAGCTTCAAGGAGGTCCCAGGACGGTTTTTAGATTAAAGTCTTGGCATGAGTTTAGGCTATTTTTTTACTTTCTCTTTCTTTACAGATTTCCTAGATGCTAGAGGCGCAATCAATACAGTTTTATTGTAAGTTCACTATTCAGGTTGTCAAAATTATATTCAAAGCTTGTAAAAATAAATTGTGACCCGTGAGATCTCGTAAAAAAACGAACCAGAGAGCTTAATCCGTTATAGGGAAGCTTAAAGGAGGTCTTAGGAACGTTTTAGGCTATTTACCAGCGATCTCAAGGTATAAGACAATGGAAAAAAAATTGATACTGTAAATTGAAATTATCAGAGGAAAAGTTTTGACAACTAGTTTGAAACCACCCCTTAAGAATTCAATAAACGCACATAAAGTAATTGCATTTCTGATGTTTTTTACCTTAATCTTTGCTAGTTTAGAGAAACAAAAATAACTTTTTTAAACCACCGATGAAAACATGGGTTACTTTTGCGGCTGAACAAATAACTCAGCAGCTGTGTGCTTATTTTGCAGCTGGGTTGTTGACCAGTTTTCTTTGCAGCTGAACCTATACTTAAAGATCCAGGTGGACAGACATAATAAATTTAAATCAGCTGTATTTGATAACACCTGGATTTTATTTTATTTCAGTAATAAAAGCTTTTCCAACATCTTAACTTTTAATGTTGAGGCGACTTTTTCAGACAATTGGATGCAAAATCCAATAAGATGAGGAAATAAAACGATTACGTCCGAAATGCTAACATAATATCATGTAGTGCAGGGAGAGAAAGAAAATCAAAGTATGTTTTATGGAGAAAATGAGTGTTTCTATTGCAAGACTTGGCTGCTTAGCGTCAGCCGCGACTAAGCCTCAATTTTAACCCGTTAGGATGCGTTGAGAAGGGATTGCCATATTTGGGTCAGGTTTAGACTTTTAGTTGTTTTTTTAATTGTAAAAGGTTGATTTTAATGAGGCTGGTCTATATGCATATTCTTGTCTATAGCCTTCTGAACAAAGCCTCCTTTTCTGTGCCAATTCCTCAATTTAATATAGTAAGTTTAAATCATTACGAACATAAGGACAGGTAAATAATTACATAAATATACTTGTGTTGAGATCATACGTGTTTCAAAATCAAATGATGGAATTTTCTGAGATAAAACAAAACAATATATTATTTTAATCATTATTTGTCTAAAGTATTCTTAAATTTAAAGTTCAATGACTTCAATAATGATAATTTATTTTGTAAATGTAAAAGTTGCTACTTGCTCAAATATTATATTATTAGTATTAACAAGCCACATTATTTTTTAAATATGTTGAAAAAAAGGAAGGTTGTAGGTTGTTTTTTTCTCTATTCTGAACCACATCAGGGAGTCCTAACCCAAAATAAACTAACTGTGTATGACAATGAGTTGCGACTGTTTAAGGGCTACATACTTTTGCTATAAGTGTCACGCGTCAGACATAGCAGAAGGTACCATTTACAATGCCCCTTTCAGATGCAGAGTTGCTTAGATTCGAGCCTGAACCCACCCCGATAACAGCATGCAGGCATGACATTTAAAATTTTGTTACTTAATGGGTAATCCTTATATAAAAGTAAGAGGATGTCTATCTGTCTGTCTGTATTTACCGATATGGTTTATAACTTTTTATTGGAGGGCACCACTACCCTACTGTGTGTATGTCCACAATGATCTCGTAAACGGCTGGAATAATCGTCACATAATATTTAGGGAATTTTAGTAATGGTCCAGGGTGGGATTTTGTATGGTAGAACCATGGATTTTGGACTACTAAAATATAATTTACATCAATGGATTTAGAGTACGTGGATATTGTGTCAATACGTTCCTGATTGGTTAGGGGAGTGGATGGGGCAAAGTCATATAAGGGGAATGGATTAGAGAGTATTATTATATCAGCCAGCTGGGAAAAACATTTTATGATTGTATGCGAAAATCTTTCACAATATCCACGTTTTCTCTATCAATTATCCTTTCCTTCCTTCAATACTGGGATCAAATATAAGGTATATAAAGTCAAATTATTCATTTTATTATCACTTATACACCTGATTAAATATAAAAAGATTTTGGGGTGCTATCACTCTCACAAAATGTATCACAATAACAAATCACCAGAACCGCAAATTAAAACTACATACAACTATATAACCTTTCCTATTTATTTCACTCTTATCAAGAAACACTCCCTCTGATTCATTTACGACTAGCTGGAACGGCCACGAGAGCTCTCTAGGGGCAAGTTTTTTTCAGTAGGTTTCTCTTGAGAGTAAATGAAAAGAGTTAGAAACCTGAACATATAAGAAGCTTTACTGTAAATGAGAAACATATCAGCGGTTAGAGATCTTATGCTACACACAGGTACATAGACAGACAAACATTCAGTTACTTTTATATAAGGATTTTTACAATGCAATGTGTTGTTTTAATTCTAAATTTTTAAAAATATTCTTTCTCTTCTTCGTTTACCTCAAAAATTATAAATAATATGTATTTTTGTTAAGTTGTTTTTTATAAGCCAAATTTATTTTTGATAAGCTGTAATAAATTGAGAAAGATAAGAAGTAGGTAGAAAATAATTAAACGTCTAATTTGGTCAAAGTATGAAAAATGAATTTCAGTTGAATTGCGACATTTCACAAGTTAACAAGTGATTCTAATTACTAAAGGCTACGCCCCTAGAGCCTTTTAGATGCACATGAGGAGGGGGGAGTTGAATTTGATAACCCATTTTTTATTTTAGATTTAAAAAAAAGAAAAAAAATTGAATTTCTTTGGGGGCGGGGGGAGTAATTCATTTTTTCTTCGGAGTGTGGTGGAACCCTCTCCCAAAATATTTAAAAACCTTCCCTGTGCCTATGAGAAGCTACACTGTAAAGGATAACCATATCGGTTCAGCGGTTAGCGAGAACCTTCGCTACAAACAGACAGACAGAGAAATAAACACCCTGTCACTTTATTATAAGATCAGAAAGCTCTTTCAATTTCATTTATTTTGGTTTAAAATTAATATTTTAAAAGGCTTTTTTGTCTCTTAATATTTTTGGATAATTAGAGATTGTCATAAACTACTTTTACAAATATTTTGAATTAATGTGACAATATTATTAACATAAGATATCACAACGGTTTACTTAAAAAAGAGTTTCTAGACGGTTTATTGACTAATTGATGTATCTATGAGAAAGGAAATTTAACTTTTTTCATTTTTCTCTGCCAGGTGAAAATAAAATAAAAATTCCTAGGCTTTCAAAAATTGTTTTTCATTATTTCTTTGATCTAAATTCACATATTTTCTAATTTGCCTCACATCTGTTCACATAATCTAGAAAGTAGAAAATGGGTTGTTTTGATGGGACAAAACTGTTGGTAGGCCTGCTGTCAGCCTGTCTAGCTGTTAACCTGGCCAGAGCTGACTGTATCTGGTATGATGAGTGTGGTTGTAATACTGACCTTGATCCAGGTTAGTGCTGCACACAGTTTTATCCTAACCGCCGCGCTGGACCAATTTTATGCTTCTATAAATTCTTATTTAAATGTCTAAGGAAGGTTTTCTTCCTTTTGTTTTGGCTGCAATACAGCTAAACACTTTAAATTATAAGTGTAATTTTTTTTGTGTTTTAAATTTACGTTTCTTAGAAACACAAAAATATCATGGTGATCGGCTGATCCTCTCCTCCCAAAAAATATTTTCTCTTAAAGTATCCATATGACCCTCGATGGGTGCAGTTGCTTGTTTAATATCACCAGATGTCTGTACAATTGACCATATCTGTCTATTCCGTCGAAGAAAAAAGATCTTTTCAACCCTTTAACCCTTTTTAAATTTTCTTTTGGATAATAGGATAAAATTTGCTCCTTCTTTAAATTAATTTATGCTATTTGTATTTATTTCAGTATCCTGCAAATATCATTTGAACTGTTTGAACCGAGGTCCAGCTATGAGTGCTACTGAAGAACATCTGGACCTAATTGCGAATACCTGTCCACATCTAGTAGAGGTAAATTAGAATATATTAATTATACAGAGATACAGTTCAAATATCAAAGCATAACTTTACTTTGATTGTGCTTAAAAAGACAATTTTTAAAAATGTGTTGAATACATCATGAGACGATATAATATACGCTATAATAACATGTCTTTTGACTATTTTTGATTTTTTGTCCTGAATAAGTTGACAAAAAGTTTAGGGGTTTCAATCTTAAATTCATAGCCTTAGTTATTATCTGAGATTGCAATTTCCTTTTTTTCTGCTGTAATCCTTACTTAAAAGTAATAGGATGTGTGTTAGATTGTCTGTTTTCCAAAAGATCTTGCCAACTGCTTGACCAATGGTGCTCTCTTTTTTAGTGAGGCTGTATAAAGGTTTCAGAAAGCTTTGTATAAATTCTAAGGAAGGTTACCTTTACCCTCCTAATAGAAACTATCCCCAGAAAAAAATTAACAACCTTCCAATCTTTTTCTTTTTTAAAATAATAAAAAAACAAAATGTAAGAGATCACTATTTACAATGCCTAGAAAACTATTTAATAATCATAATTTTAGATTGCAAGGGAAGGAGGAGTTTGTTGCAGTGTAAAACAATTGCAAGCACTAGTTACAAATTTTGCTACTCCAGCCATGATCTTTAAGGAGACCTGTCCTACCTGTTACTTCAATTTTGTCAAAAACTTTTGTGACATGACATGTATGCCCAACCAATCAGACTTCCTCAGAGTTGATGAGACTGTTATTGGGCCAGGCATTGGTGACCATGAGGGTGAAACAGTTGAAATGATCCGGAGATTGACATATTTTGTTGATGAGCAGTTTAATCAGGAGACATATGACAGTTGTAAAAATGTTCAGTTCCCCGCATTATCAGACACAATTATGGGTCTGCTTTGTGGACCATGGGGCAGCAAGTACTGTACCCCTAAACGATGGTGGACCTATTTAGGAACAGAATCTAATGGATACTCACCATTTGACATTTTGTATGATTATGGTAATAGTAATACAACATCAGTGGATGGCTTTACCTATCACAGTAATTTGGTAGACAGCTGCAAAGAGCCTCCAAGTTATGCTGACAAGCCTGACTACAATACTGGTTGTAGATGTGTTGACTGTGAGGATGCTTGCTCATCACTTGATGATCCTCAGTATGAACATTATGACACAGAGTCTTGGATGTGGCACATTGAAAAGGATGATATCATTCTTTATTCAGTTTCCATGGGTGTTTCTGTTTTTCTCGTATGTGCTGGTTTTTTCATGAGAAATCTTGGTGATGGCTTGCTCAATATCATCACTAAAATATTTACAATTTGGGGGAGAATAACAGCAACATATCCTAAAACTGTTATTCTGGTATCAGTTTTAATAGCCGGAGGCTTGTCATGTGGAATGTATAAGCTTACTGTCACTACAGACCCAATTGAACTCTGGGCCTCGCCAGAGTCAAGATCTAGAGTTGAAAAAGACTTCTTTGACACAGAGTTTAGACCATTCTATAGGGCAGCACAAGTTATCATCAAATCCAAAGTCAATCCAGAAGAAGGTATTGATTGGTTTGATTATACTGACATGTTTGATGAAACAAGAACATTTGGACCAGTATTTAATAAAAAGTTTCTACTGGAAGTTTTAGATCTTCAGAGAGGCATTGAAAATGTAAGCTTTGAATATGAGAATAAAAAAATGACCCTTGAGGATGTGTGTAACAGACCACTAGGAGAAGATGGATGCAATATACAAAATATCTGGGCATATTGGCAAAATGATGAGACACAACTTGATCGTGTTGAAAGTGTCACTGGAGGTACTAATTATACTTATCTTGACCACTTTTTGGAGTGTAGTAGAAACCCATCTCTTATGGCACCAACAGAAGATAAAACTTGCATGGCTCCTTGGGGTGGGCCTGTTAGTGCTTATTACATCCTTGGTGGTTTTATTCCTAATGGAAATACAGGGTTTCCAGAAGATCCTGAATATTTCAAGTCAACTGCAATAGTTATGTCAATAATTGTTGATAACTATGACCCTAAAAGTACTGATCCAAAGGATGTGGAAGGATTGAAGAAAGCTATGCTTTGGGAAGAGGCTTACATTAACTTTTTAAAAGACTATGAGGCTAATAAAATGCCTAATAGCTACATGGAGATTGCTTTTTATTCTGAAAGAAGTGTCCAAGATGAGCTTAGCAGAGAAACTTATGGTGATTTAGCTACAATTGCTATATCTTACATTCTGATGTTCTTGTACATTACTATTGCTCTTGGTCAGCACAGTGATTTCTCTCCCAATGGTCTGATGATTGAGAGCAAATTTACTCTTGGACTTTTTGGGGTCATGATTGTTCTACTGTCTGTATTTGCTTCAATAGGCATATTTGCCCTCATAGATGTACCAGCAACACTCATCATCTTTGAAATCATTCCATTCCTTGTACTGGCTGTTGGAGTTGATAACATTTTCATCCTAGTTCAAACTTATCAAAGAGATGTTAAGAAAGACTATGAATCCCATGCAGACCATGTGGGAAGAATAGTTGGAGAAGTAGCACCATCTATGCTACTATCATCAGCTGCAGAATCAACATGTTTCTTTCTTGGTGCTTTGTCAGATATGCCAGCAGTCAGGGCATTTGCCTTATATGCTGGAATGGCCTTGATGATAGATTTTCTCATGCAAATAACTTGTTTTGTAGCTGTAATATCTTTGGATATGAGAAGACAAGAATCTGCAAAGTATGATTTGTTTTGCTGTGTTCAAGGAAAGAAAATGCAGAAAAAGTCACTTGAAAGTGTTTCATACAAGTTTTTCAAAGAACTCTATGCACCTGCTTTGATGAACACAATTGTTCGAGTTGTTGTTCTTGTTGCTTTTCTAGCTCTATTTGGTTTTGCTCTGAGTGAAGCACCACAAGTTGAGGTTGGACTTGACCAAGAGGTGTCAATGCCAAGAGATTCATTTATCCTAAAATACTTTTTATACATGAAAGATTTTCTCTCAGTTGGTCCGCCTGTTTATTTTGTCTTGAACAATACTAATAGTGCAATTGATTTATCAAATTCAAGCATACAAGGCAAACTTTGTATGTCACACCAGCTGTGTCAATCAGATTCAGTTGGTGCTCTTGTCAGCCAATGGTCTAAAAGGCCTAAGGATACCTTTATTGCCACATCTGCCATGAACTGGGTTGACACCTACCGAGATTGGGTTGCTAATGATGAATGTTGTAGAACATACAAAGACCAACTTGAAAATGGAGTTAAAATACCATGTCCTACTGAAGAAGATAAGGATAAATGTGAAGGGTGTGGTATTAAACAAGATTTTACATCAGCTGAATTTGCCCAAACAATAAAATGGTTTTTAGAAGCAAACCCTAGAGACACTTGTACAAATGGAGGCCATGCTGCTTTTGCGGATGGTGTTCAATTAAAAGAAAAGGCTTTGAACACTCAATTACAAAGATGGATGCCTCCAGTTAATCAAACCAGATATGAAATTATTAATTCAAACATGATGGCCTTCCATACCATATTGAAGACAAGTAAAGACTATTACACAGCATTGAAAAGAGCTAGAGAACTAACTGATAAGATGACTGAAGTGATGAATGAAGGGCTACCAGTAGAAAATCATGTTAATGTTTTCCCCTACTCAGTATTTTATGTGTTTTATGAGCAATATCTTACCATGTGGGCTGATGCCATGAGATCAATATTCATTTCTCTTCTCTCAATTTTTATTGTTACCCTTGTTCTCATGGGATTTGATGTTATCTCTTCTCTCATCATAATCTTCACAATTATCCTGATCCTTACAAATATCATGGCAGTAATGAAGTGGTGGAGTATAACCCTGAATGCTGTGTCCTTGGTCAATCTAGTAATGGCTGTTGGTATCAGTGTAGAGTTCTGCAGTCACATCACCAGGTTAGCTTTAACTTTTTATTGTGTAGTAAGTTTTCTGTTTGTATTTCAGTAAGATCTTTCAACTATTAGATTAGAAGGCCTATAATATTGAAAAAATTCTGTTTCTTAGGGAATTCATATATGTAATCAAATGTAAATACAAAAAAATGAAAACTTTTAATTGTAACATATATATACATTAGACAGAATTTTGTAAAAATCTATTAAAATATTTAGAGCTTTTGCAATGGAGCTTGGGACAAGCAGAGTATTGAGAGCCAAGTCAGCCTTGATAAAGATGGGAAGCTCAGTATTGTCTGGAATTACACTCACTAAATTTTCTGGTATAGTTGTGCTGGCCTTTGCCAAGTCTCAGATTTTTACTGTTTTCTACTTCAGGTATAGAATAGAATAGGATTAGAATCTATAATAATTTCAATTCATTATTATATGATTACCATTTAAGAACCCATCTCCAAAAATAAATCTATTTTAATCTCTATTGATATATTCATATACTAAGTAATAAATATGTACACAACTAGACAACTACCACTCTAGTTTCTAAATTTAATATCTACATATATGTTTATCTAAATCATCTATCAATTCAATAAATTATCCAATCATAAATCAACCCATCTATCCATCAATTTCATCCATTATCTTACATACATGTATAACTTTATATCTTTATGAAAGGTTAAGGGGTGTTTGGAGAGCTATTTTAACTCCAAAAGTGAAGATTATCTCACTTCTCACAAATAAAAAGCTTGGACGTCCTAGACTTTACATATATCTATCTTTTTAGAATGTATCTGGCTATAGTATTAGTTGGAGCTGCCCATGGCCTCATATTTCTACCTGTCATTCTCTCATTCGTTGGTCCAAAAGAGAGACATGTCCAGACCAGCGAGGCTAACATAGCAAAGGAGGAGGAAATCAGAAAACAGAATCAAGAAAAAATTGAAAGAATATAAAGAACATTTAGTTTAAACACATGCAAGGATATTTTGCATGGGGGTTTCTGTTTGACCCCCCCAATTCGCGCATGAATCTATCCTTTGTTAGTTGAATATGGGATCTTGATATGTATTAAAGTATTAGGTAAAGAGCAATTTTTTGAAGAGACTGACTCTAATTATTTAGGTTTTAGGAAACTAAGATATTTTTTATTATGTAATTTTCGTTTATTTTAGTTTTATAGCAAAAACATAAGAAAATCATAATGATTCAGTTTGGTTTTTAACTATTTTAATTTAAAAAGAAATAGGCCTAGTGTAGGTCTACTTATTAATTATCTTTTAATACAAAGAAGCTTGATGTCTGTCCGTCCGTCCCTTAAGATCTCGATAACCACAGAACCGATCGGTTTCTACTTTTCAGGGTATACACCTATTGGTTCTGTGGTGGTTTTAAGCTATTTTCATGGGAGGTGGGACACCCCCAACCCCCCCGAAAATGAAAATTTTCCCCACCCCTCCCCCCCAAAAAAAATTACCTCATGGAGCAAAGTCCCTAGAGGCTAGGAGCGAAGCCGCTAGTATAGTTATATAGTTATGCTCATATATTTGTGATATATAAGTTGTGGTAAAAAATAATGTATATTAACTATGTCAATATGCACAATACATCATAATAAATTCATATCTTAATTAGTTTTATAATAAAGAAGTTTTTACCTTCGTCGTTGGGGAGGTGATTTGTTCGAATCTCGGCCCGACACCGCGTCATGACTTTAGATGTTGAAAATGGTTCCTTCTGCTGCTATGTCAAGTGCGCGACATAAATAGTTAGAGTAGGGAGAATGCCTTGGCTCATAAACATGAGCAACTCATTATCATGCACAGTTAAGACTTCCCAGACAAAGGTTGTGCAATCAAAGGGTTAGTTGCCTGTTGGATGTTACTTATCCTCTAGATTCTATAGATGATCACTTTAAAATCGAAGGAGAATCCCGCCCTTACGAGGTAGTGTCCGTATGTCAATATCGAATTTCTAGATCTTATCTTACATTTAAGTATAATTATATTGTCCTATTGTTTTTAAGCCGTGTGCTACCTTTACAATAATTTGAATTGGCTATAATTATTTTATGCCAGCTGTAAGGAGATGCATGCAAACCTAAGGTAGCTGCCCTTTGCGAGAAAGAAACCTTGAAAATTAAAGATATCTTTCTTCGACTTATCCACTTAATCTAAATCTAATAAGTCCAGTACAGCTCAAATGGCTGGGGATACTTCTTGTGACGATTAGGCTTAATTCAATAAACAATTTTTTTAAAAGTACTCAATTGGACAATGGACAGAAAATCATATTTTACTACTTGAACATTTTTAAATTTTTTTGATTAATAGATATATTCCTTCATTCCAGAGAATTTATGGAAATTCTGAACAACTTATATACACAAAATTATCCTGAATTTAGTTTTAAGTGCCACCCTTATAAAATGCAAACTTCTCAAATTCCCCAGACGGCCTACATAATATATATTATATATACCTATGAATTGGTGTAAAATTATAGGCTTAAAATACATGGTGTACCATCTCACCCGCATTATGCTTTATATTCGCAAAAAAAAGATAATTGGAAGTTTATGATTAGAATAAATAATGGAGTCCATGCTATTGTAGTAATGTGCAATTGTGAAGATTTTATATGGTACTATGCGTGGAGGTGAGGGCACACCAAAATATATTCTCTGGTTAACGGAGGCCTTATTTCTTACTTGGTCTTCTACGTTCCTCTTTCCCAATATATATTTCTCTCTCTCCTTAACTCTCTTTATCTCTCTATCTCTCTTATAGTTGTCTTTCAAGTCTCCTCTCTCTTTCTATCAATTTATTTTTCTCTCTCTCTCTCCATGTCTCCTCTCCCCCTCTCTCTATATCTTTTTTCTTTTCTGTCAATTTCTCTCTTCTTCTCTCTTCCTTACTCCCTCTCTCTCTCTCTTATGGTATTTTTTCTCTCTCTATCTTCTTTTCTAATGTCTTTTATTTCTCTCTTTCTCTTCTATCAATGTCTCTAAGTCCGTCTGACTGTCAAAAAACAGGAGGATAGAAAAGAAAGATAGAAAGAGAAAGATTGACAGGCAGACAGACATGCATATAGGGAGAGGAATACAAAAGGAAAGAGAAATAGATAGAGTCTAAAAGAAAGAAAGAGAATTTATGTGTGTGTGTTTAAAAGTGTAACAGAGAGAGAGAGAGAGAAATGGTAAAAGAGAGCGGTAACGCGTAATTTTGAGGATATTTTCAAGCAAAACTACTAGATTAAAATCTTAAAGCATTCAATAAATAAAAATTGCTGATTTATCCTCTTCTAAATTTATCCACTTTTAAAAATTAAGCTATTTTAATAAACAATTAGTTTTTACAGAACTATAGAAAATTTTAGATTTTTGTTAGTTTGTATGAAAGAAAATTTCTGTTAGAGGATCTGGCTTTTACCAGTTAGTTGGGTTATACCAGTCTACAATCTTAGTAATAAATAATAGTCTTTAATAGTTAGGTTATACTAGTCTAGAATCTTAGTTATAAATACTATAATAGTTAGGTTACACTAGTCTAGAACCTTAGTTATAAATACTATAATAGTTAGGTTATACTAGTCTAGAACCTTAGTTATAAATACTATAATAGTTAAGTTAAACTAGTCTAGAACCTTAGTTATAAATACTATAATAGAGTTAGGTTATACTAGTCTAGAATCTTAGTTATAAATACTAAAATGGTTAGGTTATAATAGTTTAGAACCTTAGTTATAAATACTATAATACTTTAATTTAAACTAGTCTAGAACCTTTTGGTAATAAATAATAGGCTTTAATAGTTAGGTTATACTAGTCTACAACATTAGTTATAAATAATTTGCTTTAATAGTTGGGTAATAAATACTTTTAGAGTAGTTTATGTTAGTATAAAAACTTACCCCTAGTCTAAAATTACAAGCTTTGCTAAAGTCAAGAAGACATAAATTTTAGTTATAAAATTACACATGACAATTATTCAACTTATTCTCTTTCTTAAAACATAAAACTGAATAAGCCACAATATTAAATCCGTTTGGATGCTTTGAAATATTTTGTTTAAAGAGTGATTGCAATATTTAGGTCAGGTTTAGACTTACAGTCGATTTTAAAATTGTGAAAGTTAATATCTCTGAGGCTTACAGGCGGCTGCCGAGCCCTATTTATTTGTTAGATTCTCATATACTTTATAAGCTAAATGTATGTTTGGGTCCGAAGAAATTAAATTTTTCTTCACATTCATGTCTATTGGCAGATTTTAGCATTTAAGTAATATCCAATGATTTGATGAAATACATGCTACAAAATTTCTGTTCTTACTTTTTAGCATGTGTTGTAATGTTATTCTTATATAAATTTTGAATATGATTATTTTTGTTTTACCAAAAACTTAAATTAATTCTCAAATATTATAACCAATTTTGTGAAAACTGTTTTTTATTAAATTGACGAATTAATTTCTCTACAAAATCGATAATTGTTAAACACGAATATTTTACTGAATAACCAGGGAGGGGGGGGCAATAGACTGTAAATTATATTGGTACTCAAAGTTTTGATTACTAACATGTTCTCCCATTCGCTGAATTAAAACTTTTATACTTTTATAAATCATGATTTTGTGTTTCAACTAGCAGTGTTCAAACTTTTAAACCAATTACTCATGTACTTTATCTTTTGGGATGTACATCAATTTATCGCCCATTGTCTTATCCATTAAGTTCCTTCTTTGTAACTCATGAAAAATAAAAACTTCAATAATTACCTTATTTTGTTTGAAAAATAAAAATTTCAGAAATATATTTTTATAAGATATCACCGACAGGAGCCGGCGTCAAAATGGCGAACATGATACAGAATCACGCGCAGATGAACAGAATAATCAAGGAACAAAACTACAGGGAGATGGAGCTAAAAAATGTTCAGGTTAATACATTTTCAGAAGGATAGATAGGTAGATACATAGATAGAAAAGTAGATAGGTAGATATATGGTTAAATAGATGGATAAATTCATAGATAAATACAATGTGTTTTTTTTATGAGAACTTTTTTAAAAGCAATTTTACCCCACTTATAGTTATCAGAATTTAATGATTAATGGCTTATT
>LS044148.1:14570-25636 GCA_900241095.1 Acartia tonsa | reverse complement strand
TTTTGAATATTTTTTCTGAATAATTACTGAAATCATGTTATTTACTAACAGCCTTATAGCCGTTTTGGTCTTTCAAAAGTTCCAATTTTACTTCAGGCTAGCCAGGTAGAATCTTTTACCTGGATTCTATTCTATACTTTATCTTCTTTGCATTCAGCAAAGAAAGGAAGCTTTAGTTATGAAAGTTTATTTAAGTTTAGGGTTGCCAGGCTGAGTTACTAGACATTTTGACCATGATTGCCAGCTATACCATATAAACAATGAAGAGTAAGGTTGCCAGAGTTAAACCTTTTTATTGGTGTTGCCAGACAAAAAATAAATTTGTTTTGAATTTACAAGGTCTGAAGACTAGCAAATTGACATAATTTTTCAGACATGTACAATGTACATACAATTTAAATTCAGGCTTGTTAGATTTGACAAACTGACATTAATTTTTTCTATGTTACCAGACTTATTTCAAGTTTTGTTTAGGGTTGCTAGACTTGGACGGGTCAATGACACATTTTGTTTAGTGTTGTCAGCTTTCCATAAAATTTTGTTCAGGGTTTGCTAGATTTTACAAGCTGACACTAATTTTTTCTATGTTGTCAGACTTATTTAAAATTTTGTTCAGGGTTGATAGATTTTACAAACTGACACTAATTTTTTCTAATTTGCCAGACTTATTTCAAATTTTGTTCAGGGTTGCTTGACTTAGACGGGTTAATGACACATTTTGTTTAGTGTTGCCAGCTTTACATAAAGTTTTGTTCAGGTTGGCTAGACCTGGGTTACTGTCTCTGTATGTTCAGAGTTGCCAGTCTTATTTAAAACATTGGTTAAGGTTAACTGTAATGTTGCTAGACTTGGTTTTTTACAAAATTAATTAAGTTTTGCCGGACTTATTTAATATTTTTTTTAGGGTTGCTAGACTTGGGTTACTGACACTTTTTGTGCAGTGTTGCCAGACTTATTTAAAGTTTTGTTCAGGGTTGCTACATTTATTTTGATGGCACATTTTATTACATGTTGCCAGACTTATCTTATATTTTGTTTAGGGTTGCTAGACTTGGGTTACTGACACTGTTTGGAAGAGATTTTCATTCAAATTACATGATGAATCAATCTAATAGAGAAAGGTAAACACCATATTTTCGGAGCATACCTTTTCTTTAAATGTGTGGCTTGTACGTATGCCACTCCGTTCAAGTAATTTTGTTGTAATTAAATATATATATCATCTTCTTGTTTATTGACGGATGTTGAAAACTTGTTATTATGTCTTAAGGATATTTTTCTTACGAATTTTAAATGAAACAAAAAAATTTTAATCAGACTTTTTCTTCTAACTGTTCTTAGTTTTTGAGGACATAATTATCATTGTTTTAGATTCAATGGATGTATATGAATATAGCCTTATTTTTTTTATTTGTTATATTTAAAGAAAGGTTAGGGTAAAGCTATAAAGTAACTTCGCGTCATAAGTCCTATTTCATATTTCATTGTCTATTACACAAAGTAGAACGGTGTATGTCTGACTGTCCGTCTGAAGTTTAAGATCTCGGTAACCATTGAACCAATTAGGATCTATCTACTTGCCCTGGTGGTTTTAATATATTTTCTTTGAGGTTGAGGACCTTTAGTCCCACCCCCCCACCACCCAAACAAAAATTGTCTTATGGATTGTATACACTTTAAAAGATATAAAAATAAAATAAAATTAGTTTATAATCTTACTTAGTAATTCTAATATCATGTTTTATTGAACTTACATAGTTGTCAAGTTTGTAGATTTGATTATATAATATACGGGTACCATATTCAATAAAATTCTAAACTTTGCAGACTTGTTAAAATGGATTCAATTTACGATAAAATTTTCACTTACAAGACTAGCCCCCACCCTTACCTACCCCCGGCTTACCCCATGCCTACCGTAGCTTACCCCCTGAGCCTACAAGCCCATTATCTATAATGACAAAAGTTTTATACGAAAAACTGTTTATAGGAAAAGTAAAATTTATATATTTATTGGCTTTTATTTTTTATAAAAAGGGGGATACTTTATAAATTTATGTGTTCATTAATCTCTGTAGATTTAAAATACATCTGATAGCCGAAAAATTAAAACTTTGGTCGGTAAGAAAAATAAATTACCAGTTTTTTTAAATACTGGATAAAAGAAAAAGTCAGATGTCACAAAGAAATCTGCCATCATGGCCTTGCGCAATGGGGGCTGGGGTGTAGTCACCCCCTAAAATTAAGTAAGTTAGGACTGCCTTGGTCTTTTGGTTTACACCCGGCCCCTCTGACAAAACCCTGTACCTGTCAGGCTGTCACTGTTTGTAATTTGCACCTTTTAATGAAAATAGTTTTATTTAATTTTATAGGTGAAGATACTGTGTGCACCGACTGTTAACTCTAGTACCCAATCATGTATCATATCTTTATATTTATACTATTCAGGTGGAGATACTGTGTGCACCGACTGTTAACTCTAGTACCCAACCATGTAGCATATCTTTATATTAATACTATTCAGGTGGAGATACTGTGTGCACCGACTGTTAACTCTAGTACCCAACCATGTATCATATCTTTATATTAATACTATTCAGGTGGAGATACTGTGTGCACCGACTGTTAACTCTAGTACCCAACCATGTATCATATCTTTATATTAATACTATTCAGGTGGAGATACTGTGTGCACCGACTGTTAACTCTAGTACCCAATCATGTATCATATCTTTATATTAATACAATTCAGCCATCACTTAGATCAACTATGTACAAACAGGTAAATTTACTTAATTTATAGTATAGTATTATAGACTGCTTTCCGCGGATATTGCAATGAAAAATTATGAGATTAAAACCAGTTCAGAGGAGCCTAAGGCACGGGCTAACAATATCTGTATTAATCTTGAGTTTTTATTTTAATAATCGTGAAAATTGTCTGTAATGCGATGCTATACATAATTTTTTAGTGTGGCTTAGAACTGGTTCTAATCCAGCGGATATTAATCGGTTTCGAAGCAATACTTGGATATGTTATTAAAATACGTTAGTGATTTTAAATAAATTAAACTCAAAATTAGATGAAAAAATGCCTTCAAATTTTTGTTTTATACAAAAACATGTGAAACATGCATCAGGCTAAAATAACGTTTCCTTTCTTCCACCCCTTTTTGCCCCATCTCCTCCCCTCCTCCAGGATTAACGAACTGACCATTAATAACAAAGGCAAATAGTAACGTAAATTAACGACAATTTTTCCCTTGTCATAATATCCACGTATATTTTACATCCATTGTTCTTTTGTTCTTCCATCACATGTTAATTTTAGGCACTTTGAACTAAGAATAGCATTTGACATAAAACTCCAGTCATGAGTTTAACTTTAAAAAGTTGAAAAAATGTCGTCTGGTACCGACCTTTTAAAAGTTAATCTGATTTTGAATTTATCAGGAACCTTTTTTTAGTGCTTATAAAAAAGTGACGTCATACTGGCCCACCATTGGTCAATTAAAATGTATACTGGCAAGCTCATGGTAATCATTGGTCATTTTTATTGTATGACGTCATTTTTATAGGCGCTATAAAAAAATTCATCTTTCAATTGGCTATTTTTTGTATAGAGCTGCAATAAAATTAGTTTAATTTTAATTAAAACATTATTATAATATTAAGGTTGAGGAATTATCTGAAAAAGTGCGAAGAGAAGTGATAAAACTTATTGAAAAAACTTCCTGGCTCTCAAAGTAAGTTAATTAGTTTAGTTTTCACGTTGTTAAAGTTATTTCATTTTTAAAAGCGAAGCTTCTATATAATCAAGTTCTAAAAATATAAGTATGTCCTTAAACAGTATTCTTTATTTAAGCAGTTTTGCAACAAATATACTTACATTTTTTTAGACTTAAAGTTAAGATACTCTGCAAGTGTTAAGTGTTAATGTTCGTTTTTCCTACCGTTGGAAAGCTTCGCTTTTATGGATGCTGTCATCCTTGTTAGTATTGCAGTTTCTGTATGGTTAAGTTATGTTGTATGGTGCGTCCTTTCCACCATTTATATTAATTTCTACTCCAAATTTATCTTATATGGTTTTTGTCTGAAGCTTAATATTTTAGTATCTACTGAACTGATTAAATTCTACTTCAAATTGGTTTCGGTGTGGTTTTAGGCTATTTCATTTTTAGATTTATACCCTGAGATGGTTTTTGCCTTATTAAATTCGCTATTTTTTATTATAGTTTATATTCATCTGTAAATTTTTTTAAAACACAACTATTTTAGTGATAATTTTGATAATTAGCAAATATTTAGCCTAAGCAAACAAATAATTTAGAAATTAATAGTAAACTCTAAAACAGTTAACATTATTGAGACCTAAAAATAGCTGTATAGAGAAATTCAAAATAATCAACAATTGGCTGTACTACGTGTAATAACGGTGTGACATGGTGAGTGTGACGGTCGGGAATGACTTAGTTTTACAGTGTAGGTTCTGGGAGTATATATTAGGGTGTGTCGATTTTGGATATTTTTTTTCTGATGCCAAAGCGCGGATCTGCAAATGATTTGTATGAGTATAATACACCTCTGGATGATTTAAAATTTATCCTAAGTCTTAAAACCGCTGACGACCAGACATTCAATTGTATAGCTATTTGTAAATGGGAGTCAAATTTTTTTGAATCAGAACTATGGCTTCATGGTGCTCCCAGGAAAGGCATTGAGGAGTAGAATCAGCAACTTTTGACCATTCCAAAAAATCTTGTTCCTAGCCTGAGAAAATCTAAAAAACCTCTACAAATTAGACAATTCTCAATAAACCTTAAAAAGTTGTGTTTTTTTAGTGATTTCTAAGGCTAGGAACGAGATATTTTGAAGCGAACAAAAGTTCCTGATTCAGCTCCTCAAGGCCTCTCCAGGTAGCAACATGAAGCCATAGTTCTGATTCAAAAAAATTTTTAAATCTCGTCTTTGCATATATATTAGTAATGAAATATATTTTTAGTGGTCGCGTTCTAAAACTCAATTTTTAAAATTCTTTTTCGGGCAGAAATGTTTTTAAGGTTCATTTTATCTGTTGCATATCCCCTCTTTGTCTAATTCCGATATGAACCCGCCCTAATGTCCATCATCAAAAATGAATTGGAAATAGAATTTTAAGACATTTTAGAACAACTGACTTTGGTATTTATTAAGCATGTCTTAAGTTAACGAATTGGCATTATGTTATTAGTTATAGAATTGCTATACAGTCAAGATATTAAAGTAAAATAATAGAGGTGGAACGAGCCGGAGACCCTGTTCCGACTCTATATTAGGTCTTTGAAACCAGCGAATAGCGTTGGAAATATAAATAGTCTCTACAAAAGAACAGAGAGCAATTTGCTAGCAGACAAAAAGGGTCTCCACCAATTGGGCTAGGGAGTGTTCTGATTTATACATCTATACTTATACATGTATTGTCAAGATAGATAATTTTAAGAAGTCTCTTTGCTTCCAGTGATATAGTCTAAGACTATGCTAGAAGATTCCTTGAAAAGCAGATTTTAATCGATCGTGTGGTTGCTTACATTTCTAACCTCCACCAAACGGACAATCAAACATCGTTCTACTTTATCTTAAAGATTTTTTACCTGGAGATAACAATTGATTCCTATTTCAAGTAGGACAATAATCGTTGTTTCATGATTACTTAGGCTCCTAATATCAGGGCTCGGCAGCCGAAATTATTTTTATCAAAAGACTACACTGCTGAACTTAAATTTTCCAATAAATTATGCTGCTTGGCTGCAGCTAATAAGTTGGCGTATTTTATCTTGTGGAAAAACGGCTAGAATTTTTACTACGGCTGCCGAGCCCTGCCTGTAATAGGATCTAATAAAGCCTCCAAACATGAGTGAAATTATCGTCAAAGAAAAAGAAATATAAGCTATGCTGTTATCATTTAATTCATCATCACGTTCTACTTTTATACTTTCCTCAGTAAGGTTTGAATTATTTATCATTGTTAATTCTAAAATAAGTTAAACTACTGGTTAGTTAGATGAATGGATAGCTGTTAAGTGGGAGTTTTATTAAGTTATATCAATTGGTTCCTATAAACAGATTTCTAACTCAATCTATGACAATTTGGCATAAAAAAAGACAGACCCATCCATTGACAGCTCTGTCTATTTCTAGTTCTTAATGTTTGCCAGGGCTTTCTTTTTGCTGCCAAATTGGCTAAGATTGTGTTAGAAACCTTGTTAAGGTGTCTATAGAAAGGTCTTTACATGCCCCATCAAGAACATTAAGCGGTCTATCTACAAGATTTCAAGTACTTACGACGGTTAGTTCTTTTTTTCTAAGAAACAAATTTGTCTTAATTTATAGTAAAATATGCACTTTTGGTGTAGGGCAAATTTCTCTGCAAGGGCTAGGTTTCGAGCTCTAGTGCTATGGAAGGGTGAGTAGATTCCAAATTCAAAATTGCTTTCTTATTGCTTGGGCATGAATTGTATTATTTTTTTTGGACCAAAACTGTAAGGTTTATATTGGAAAAAGTGAAGCGATTGTTGTTTTTTTTAAAACACCCTTTAAATCAAAATCATATTTGATCTTCCAATATAAAATCTGAAAGACAAGGATAATAACATCCATAAAAGCTAAGCTCTGAAATCAAAAGGAAGAATAAACCAACAATAACTCTTGTAGAGTGTCAGAACTTAATAAGTAGAATTTCAATTTGTAAGTCTAAACAAAATTGTACATAAATTTGCAAAATTTTATAATTACAGGAAACAGTAGAAAGACATACTTTCATTAGGATTTGATCATAGAGTTGCTTTGCTTATAATATTTTACCTTGTTGTCCTATTCATCATTATTCCAAAACTCAGATAAAAATATTAATTTTATCAAACAAAAAAGTTAAAAAATGGTTTAGATGGATGTACAGATTTTTTGGTACAGATTATAGAGTTGATATCCTTTTTTAACCATAGGAAACATCTTGCAAAGTTTAAGATTGATAGAAAAATTATAAATATATAAATTAAGTCTAAAATAATGAAAAGAGTTAACCATTATGGACGGACACATTGACCCTAAAAATAGAAAAGCTGTGCTTTCAAAAACATGTATCATATTATGAGATTATAACTAATTGTTTGAGATGTAAAATTTAACTAAATATATTCTTTATGCTCTCTTTATGTATTATGGAGAATCTAAAGTAACTTTTGTTAACTTAAGATTTTAGTAGCACACTACTTTAAAAGTTAACAATTTAGTCAGTCAGGCAATTAATCCTCTTATTGGTAAAAAATATTAATTTTCTTATCTTATTGGTTAGAAAACAAGGATGACACCATCAATAAGTAGCGAAGCTCAAGATCAATTATGAAATAGAGAAACGGACAAAGTGAGTTATAATACAGATTGTCTGTTATCATAACAAAGAAAAGAAAGGGGGGATACTATTCAAAACTCAAAATCAAGAAACCTTAAAAACAGATTTATGTCTCTTAAGAAAAGCAGATGAAAAGCTGATTTAAAGCTGTCAGACTACCATAGATTTGTTATACTTATTTATGAAGCGTAATGAAAGGAATTTAGGCAAGAAGTTTCAGACATTTATCTTTTGTATGAGCCAAGAATATCTGTTGTAAAAAATAAAAGTGGCTAAAAAGCAGCCTAAAAGCAGTCTGACTGCTATGGATGTTTTATACTTAATTATGCTACATATTAATGGAAATGTTGACAAGATGTTTCAGCATTCTATCTTTTAAGGAGCGGAGAAAATAAGCTGTGAAAAATAATAGCGGCTAAAGACAGACAGACAGACATTTGGAATTATAGAGTAGCTTCGCTACTAAAAACAATCTAACACAATGACAGCACGAGTATACCAAAGTTCACCTTAGTCAACACTCTAAAATGGAGTGCACTTAAAATTATAAAACCATACAAAATTTCACAGGCTTGCCTGGCAGTTATAGTTTCTTAAGCCTTAAATAGATATAAATATAAAATAGCATTACAAATTTTGGATCATGGAAAGAAAACAATGTAGCAGTTTTATCCGTGTTTATAGCAGCTTTTCTTCCATTTATAGCCCTTGCCCCATTTGTAGAAAAAAATACTAAAATACCCTAAAACCTGCTTAAGGCAGTCTGACCATCATAGTTGTTTTATTTAAACAACAGGAAATTCAATTTTGATATCTATAACTGAAAAAATGTTGGAAATCAGACCATAAACACCAAAGGTATGGAGAAAAATGTGAAAAATACAAAAATAGCCTAAAACCTGCTAAAAAACGGTCCGACCGCCATTGATGTTTTATAGTTAATTGTGCTCCTTAATAATGGGAATGTTGTCCTAAAATTTCAGCCTTTTATCTTTTATAGGAGCCGAGTTAATTGGACATACAGACGGGCATTTCAAATTATAAAATAGCTTCGCTACTAAAAATAACATAAAAACTAAATCTGTAAAACAATAGTATATTTGTTTTCCAAAACACATAAATCTACTCATGCCCCAAACCAAAAGAGAGAGAAATAAAGAGAATGGTGATATCAAAATTCCTTATGGAGTTATATACAAATAAGGATGAAATCATCCATAAGTATCAAGGCTAATAAATATTAGAAAGCAAAATATTAAATATCAGATTAATTTTTTTAAAAGTAGAAGTTTATTGAAATTATTAAAAGAAAATTAAAATATATACCTTTAATAGCAACTGAGAACAATTATATTTTCATCTCAGACAGACATAGCCCAACAGACAAACATGTGAGTTTTAGAGTAGATGTTTAGATGTCATATAAATCTTTACACAAAAATTTAGCAACCTGCCTTAAAAACAGCTCACATAGAATTTCTAATCCCAAAAGAGCAAACAGATCGACGTTCCAAGTGAGTAAGTTAGTTAGACAACTACCTCCCTTCCTTTTTCAAAGACCTCTTTCGTCTGCATCTAAATTATTTTCTGCTACTTGGCTGTTTTAATATAAGCAACACCGTTGGTTGATTTTCAATAACTAAATAGAAAGGTTGCACAAGGCGGTTGCGATGGGGAGATACAGTTATTTAACCATTTCTCTCTCTAGTGTTTTACTCTAAGGTTAGCAGAATGTTCACCAAAAGAATCAGTCTATTGTTTATAGTATAAAAGAGAAATATGAGAAATATGATTAAGTCAGACGAACTAATTTGTGTAGTAACTTCGCTACTTAAAAGAGAGAACGTGACGTAAAGAACTATTGATCGATATATTATGTTGAACAAGATTTTATGTATTACTAGCGGCTACGCCCCTAGAGGCCTCTAGTGCCACTTTAAATGTTTTTTTTTTATATTTAAAATATGTCTATGTTGCGTTTGACGTTTATGTTTTAAAATCAAGAAACGTACAAAAAATTTCGATTTTCTGTGATTTCTCTTGGGAGTGTGGTGGTACCCTCCCCCAAAATAGTTAAAAACCTTCCCGGGACATATGAGAATATACCCTGTTAAGAAGAACCCGATCGGTTCAGCGGTTAGCGAGATCCTTCGGTACAGACACACAGACAAACAGACAGACAAACATCCTGTTACTTTAGTATAAGGATGATAAAGTGATATTTACCTTTGGCTAAAATAACGATATTCCTCATCCACATCTTTTTTCCCATCTTCTTTCCTCTTACTGATGAACGAACTGACCAATAAATTGTTATCCATATGAGCAACCGGAATTGAAGACAACTGGTTCCAGGGCAAACGCAGGAGTCCGAAACGTCGGAGTGGACAAACGCAGGAGTGTTAAAATATTTATTTAATTAGGTATTTCTATACAGGTTAGGTTAGGTTAAGATATGAATTTACAAAAAAGCCCCCCGCAGGGGTTAGGCATTTAAAAAACCTGAAAAATGGTTTAAAATAGGTTTTGTTAGGTTAAGTATCCACTCCTGCGTTTGTCCACTCCGACGTTTGGGACTCCTTCGTTTGTCGTAGGACCCTTTTCCTCTGTCAATTAATCCACGTATTACAATTCCATTGAAGTATTAAATATTTTGTTTAATTTAAGTACATAAATTAAAAATATAATACTTAAGATTTGGTAGGTGGGTGTCAATTTCAAATTTATTCATGTTAAACGCAAGGCAATGAAAAAAAAACATGTTTAGTGTTAGTTTTTGACTTTCCCTGGGCAACTAAGCAGACTACGAATTTCTGGCTTAGCCAGGAGTTCGCAATATTTAGTATTGCAGCAGAGTTTATACAAATCAATCAATACTGATTCAAAACTCATGATTTATTTAATAAAGAAAGTACATGAAAATAATACTGTTTATTATACTGATTTATCGCGAAGCTACTCTATAACAACTGTCCGTCAGTATCTCGTGGACAAAGGCTAGGATACCGCATTGCCTTGGCGCCAATGCGTCAAAGAAAGAAAGATGTAATGCTTTTGAGGCACAAACTATATTTTCTGAGTGTTTATTCCGAAAATTTGACAATTGAATTAATTCGATGCTATTCGGTTTTATAGGTGTTGTCTAAACTTGTTGTACAAAATATTATAGAAGATGATTAAAGTCCCTCCACAGATTATGACGTCAAGCGATGCATGCGATAAAATAACTAATGAGAGGCCAGCATAATTAAGTTAATATTTAATGAAAACATCAAAAATGCTTTGTATTTAAAACCTATACTTTCTTCCGTAGAGCATTTGCTTTTAAATCAATAGAATGTCATGGTTGAAATACTTTTAACAAAAGTTACAAATCTATTAATCTTATGACATAGTTAAAGGTAAATATTTAAGTCAATCAATAATATATTTTTAAAAGCGAAAATTTTCTATAATTAGGGTCGGTCCGTCCGTGATAGATAGCTTTTATTCATTAATTTAGGCATGTTAGAATTGTCCTATCGATTTCAAACTTTGCACTATAAATCCTGTAGTAGTTAGGTACGATTTAGAAAGCGTAGCAACTCTATAATCATTACCAAAATGTCCGTATGTCCATTTTAAACATGTTGATTTTTCTACTTTTTTAACAACAAATTTTTATGTGATCTAATTATCC
>LS044147.1:0-10485 GCA_900241095.1 Acartia tonsa | reverse complement strand
TTTTTTTAAAAAACTTAAATTACTTAAAAAATAAGAGGTCTACAAAAAAACCGATTGCATATCTGAATTCTATGAAAAATTTTACATCTACTACTTACTAAAAGAACCAGCTAGCTATAAAAAAAAGTTGATACACCTTCTTTACACTTTGTGAGAAATTCAATTCATGTAACGTTTTATTTCTTGAAAATTCTTGATTTTTATTTAATACGGATGTTATTAGACTAATTTTATTTAAATGATTTTTAAATAGTTCAAATGAAGCCTCCTTGCACGAAATGAATGATATTAGTGAAACTAATATATAACTTACTTTGTCCGTCTGTCTGTACGTTTAGCTATAAGGTAATAATTAGGATCAATTTGGAAAGCGAAGCAACTCTATCAACATAGGCAAAAAAGTCAATTTCTTTGCTTTCTTAAATTTTTTTGTGTGTGATATAAATTATGAAAATATCAATTCCTTGGATAAGTAGGTACAATGGTATTAACGAAGCACTTAAAATTAAGTTTTTTGAATAAATCTTAGTACATATGTGCCAAAGACAGGAATTCATGGAGGAACAGGGTGTCCGTATTCTCTGGACTTCACAGTCAAATAGAGAGACGCGCGCCTGACATATTAGTTTCCCTATTTATTACTATTATTTTCTTTCTTGTATTTATTTATAAAAATGTATTATAAAACCCCATACGAGTCTAAACTGGCTAGATTTAATCTTTAAGAAAAACTCATTATGATTATTAAATGCTTTCTTACTGAGTAAAAAGGCTAATACTTTAATAGAAGCTAGCGGCTACGACCCTAGAGGCCTCTAGGACACTTAAGTCGAATTCGATAACTTATTTTCTTGTTTTAGATTTAAAACAAAGAAGTCAAAAAAAATTTTTTTTGGTGTGAAACTTTTTTTGAGGGGGGGGGTCCCCCGCTCCATTTTTAATTTTAGCTAAAAAAACATAAAAATTTAATTTTTTTTGAGGGGGTATTTTTTCTAGGGGCGATTTCTCTTGGGAGGAATGTGGTACCCGCCCACAAAATAGTTATAAACCTTCCCGGGACCTATGAGAAGCTGCCCTGTTAAGGAAAACCCGATCGGTTCAGCGGTTAGCGAGATCCTTCAGTACAAACACACATCATGTTACTTTATTATAAGGATTGAAGACAAGCTAAACATTAGTTAAAAGAAAAAAGAAAAGTAAATCATAATACAGTAATGAAATTAAGATTTTTTATTATGCTATATTTAATCTAGTACATATGTTTAATTCAATTTTATTTCATTATATTAGACAGTTTTTATTGGTATTTTTTAGGTTATTATTACCTCCAACCTCCCCATAAGTAATTGCAATAAGAAAAAAACTACCCCCCCCCCACCCCCTAAATTAAAAAAAAAGGAAAATTTAATAAGCAAGACCCCAGTGAAACCTATGCAATTTTATTAAAATGTGACTCATCAATGACTTAATATCAACATGCTATTTTTAAAATATGATAATATGCAGAAGTCAAGGCACACTATGTTTTAAAATATGATAATATACAGAAGTAAAGGCACACCATGTTTTAAAATATGATAATATGCAGAAGTAAAGGCACAAAATGTTTTAAAATATGATAATATGCAGAAGTAAAGGCACACCATGTTTTAAAATATGATAATATGCAGAAGTAAAGGCACACCATGTTTTAAAATATGATAATATGCAGAAGTAAAGGCACACCATGTTTTAAAATATGATAATATGCAGAAGTAAAGGCACACCATGTTTTAAAATATGATAATATGCAGAAGTAAAGGCACACCATGTTTTAAAATATGATAATATGCAGAAGTAAAGGCACAAAATGTTTTAAAAACAAGCATAACAAAATTCTCATCCAAGAACGGAGGGGACATTGGGCTGTTTTTATCACACTAGTCACCAAATTGTCATAATAACGTTTTCTTATTCGTAAGGTTAACAACCTTTGGGACTTTTATTGAAATGATTTGTTGGCTCATTTAGTCCAAACATTTCAACTGCTAATTGTAATATACAGAATTTTGTGTATTTTCATTGGGGATGTACATCAATTTATCGGCCATTGTCTTATCCCTTTAGATCCCTGATTCTTACCTCTACAGCTTTCATGGCGAAATTGGCCATACTTGGCTTTCCCTCCAGGCCCAGGCAGGTTCCTGCGCCCCAAGCTTTCCGCCTCTTCTTCAGGCTAAAAAGTAATTTTATTTGATGATTAATATTACTCACAAACTGGTATATATGTCCTTATATAAAAGTAACAGGATGTTGTACGTCTGTCTAAATTTGAGAAATTGGTTCAGTAGTTAACAAAATCTTAATCTACTGGTAAAAAAAACCTACTACTTTGAACCATAGCGCGAAGCGCCATGATTTTTTTATTGTGTGTTTGTGAGGTTTTGGGGTTCCAATGGCACCTCTCTTGGACGATATTTGCTGATTAAACACCCATTGTCCTATCCTTATTACAAATCTTTAAATAAAATCCTAATATTACACGTAATAAGGTCTTTTTTAACCTTTTTGTTTATTATGAATAAAACAATTACCTTAAAAAGTTCTTTAAGAAAATTCTTTCAGATAATTATTTACAAAATTAGATAAAACTAGTTTTAATGGAAGAAATTTTCGGTTTAAAAATTTCAATTTATGTTAAAAGTTAAATTCTTTAGCTATATAAGATTTAAGATGTACATATAGTATCTTAAAAATTTTTTTTCTTTCTTTTTAGTTTGACTATCTGTTTCGTTATCCACGTCTATGAATATATATTTTTTTTATGTATCGATTTGTATTTTAAAATCTTTCTATCTGTAAATCTATTGTCATATAAAAGTAAAAGGATGACTGTCTGTGTGTACCGAAAGATTTGTTACCAACTTAACTGATTTGGTTCTCCTATACAGTAAAGCTTCTCCGGTTTGAGGGAAGAAATTACCCCCCCCCCCACCCCTCAAAATCTAAATTGAAAGTGGTTGGTCGACCTCTCCCTCCCTCCCTTCCGTAATCTGAAATGCCCCTAGAGGCCTCTAGGGATAAAGCTGCTTAGACTTTTTTATACTTGTAATCCGGAGTTTGAATTTTAAATGATGTACTTTAAAATTCATGAGAATTGTTTATCTTAATTTCTTTACAACTAAAGATTTAAAAAATCACGTTTAAACATTAAATTGGTTCACTCATACATTTTGTAAGGTTTTTTTCCCTTGAAATTTTAATTAGAAAAATAAATTTAGTGGAGTGCATAGCACAGGCTTCTCCAGAGGGCAATCGAAGGGCACCAGACAGTTCGACTTAGATTTTTGACACCCTCCTTAAAACAAAATTAATGGGGGTGTAATGTTCTGGGATGGTTTTAGGCTATTTATTTTTCAATTAAAGTCTTTGGATGGTTTTATATTTTTCTGCCCTTTTAATGATGAGCCCGTGGATGTTAGTGGCAGAGCCACTAGTACTGTATATATCAGGATGTTTTAACCTCTAACCCTCCATCAAATAATATTAATTTTCCATTAAATGGATCTAATAATATACTTACCCTAGTGGATAGATGGTTGGATTCGGCTCCACAAGAATTCCACTCCAATTATGCTCTAACTAAAACAAAATAAAGATTACATAACATTTAAATTTTTATACGGGATGTGGAAAACTAATATATCAAAAATTTTCTTTGTAGTGGGAGGGATACATTACCTCAAAATAAACTGTATTGGAATCACTTTCAAAATCATCCGCGCCTGCTTCGATAAAAAATCCATCTTTGACTTGTCCCTGAAAATATAAAATTAATTGACATCTTTATCTATCTACTAGCGGCTGTGCCCATGGAGGCCTCTAAGGGCATGTAAAGTGTTTTCTTTACAACATTTGTTTACCAAAAAATATATTTTCGACGCTAGGTATGTTTTTTAGATTTCTCTTGGGAGGGTGGTGATACCCTCCCCCAAAATAGCTTTATACCTTACCTCGACCTATGAAAAGCTAAACTGTAAAAGAGAACCATATCGATTCGGCAGTAAACGAGATCCTTTAGTACAGACAGACAGACAGACATCCTTTTACTTTATTATAAGTATTCAATCACTAGCGGGTGAGTTTTCTAAGAAAGCTGATTTCGGTATTCCTTCCCTTAAAATAATTTAAACAATTTCTGGTACCTATATGAACAACAAGAAGTTTAGGTGTAAAGGAGAACCAGATCGGTCGATTAGCAAGATCTATAGGAACACACAAACAGAAAAACAAATTAACCCCAGTAAAAAGGTTCTTACTATACTAATCCTTGTTATATAAAAAAGACCCAAAGAAAACTCTAAGCATAAAAAAAATCAACACTATATAATTAACAAGTCTTTTTAGGCTACCCTCCCCTAAAATAGTTATAATCCTTCCCAGGACCTATGAGAAGCTACCCTGTTAAGGAGAATCCGATCGGTTCAGCATTTAGCGAGATCCTTCGGTATAGACAAACAAACATCCTTTTACTTTTTTATAAGGATTAATTCTAGCGTTTGTCGTATCTATTGTTTGTCGCCTTTAGAAAAAATCTAGCGTTTGTCATATTCTAGTGTTTGTCGCATTCTAGCGTTTGTCGTATCTAGCGTATGTCGTGTCTAGGGTTTGTCTGTCTAGCGTTTGTCGCATCTACTGTTTGACGAATCTAGGGTTTGGCGTAGTACCGATTAACAGTTTTTTTTATTTCATTTCATAAAAAGTTAGCTCGTTAGGACTTCTAGTAAAGGTCGTGTTATTAAAGACAAAACCCAATCTGTACCACTTTTGATTCCTGTGACGTAATAAATATGTGAGATTCTCCATCTCTTTTTTAGGGGTTTTCTTTCCCACTTCTCTTCTCATCTCCCTCATTTTATGACGTCACAGGAATCAAAAGTGGTGCAAAAGTGGTACAGAATTGGCTTCTTCGTTATTAAAGTGTTGGTTGTATGCAATAATTGATTTATTTTTGTACTTGCAAAAATGGTTATGAATATACTCCTTCTTGTTTAAATGTTTTACCTTACACATTCCCTAATTCTTACAGGTGGTAGATCACTATCTAAAAAAAAACAATTGTGAAAATAATTCAAGTCTTTTGAAATTATAAACTTCTGTACAAGTTTTAGGCTATTTTGAAAAAAGGCACTATAAAACTGAAAACACGGGAATATGATTAAAGTCCCTCAACAGATCATGACGTCATACGATAAAATAACCAATGAGAGGCCAACATAAATTATACCATTGGTCAATTACAGTGTATACTGGCCTCTCATTGGCTATTCTATCGTATGGCGTCTATATCTGTTGAGGGACTTTAATCATCTTCTTCTCTGATTATTAGTCTAAGAAGTTTTATCAACAATTTTCTAATGCAGATTTAATATTTCAGTAATTAAAGTATACTTAATTAATAGATAATTATAACTAATTTGTACGTTGTGGGCAAAATGAAGAACAGAAAGACAGCCTAGACTGTCAGACAGACATAAAGATATATAGAGTTGCTGTGCTAACACAAAAGTGTAACCTACCTCTAACTATATTTAATGGCGACATTTTGAATGGTTTCATTACTCTTTTTGACACATCTAGATATAAAGAAGAAAGTTAAATATCATATTTCGAGAATTAATAAGATCAAGATAAATACTCTTTAAATCAGTCAATAGAAAAAATACCTTACGATAAAGCTATCTTTTGGGAAATTATTTCGTCGAAATATTTCAAAACTCGTGAGTCGTATTATTGGAATAAATCGTATATAACTAAAAGTCAAAAGAGTTCATCGGCGATAAATCCCTCTTAAAGTTTGGCGGATTATTGCGCTTGTTTGAACATCTAGATATTTTATATCTCCTGATCTTACTAGATTTTGTTTCTTTTCATTGTATGTGATTATTATTTTTATGGTCAAAATATTTTTAAGAAGATTATTATAAAATACACTTGATTTACTTGATTTTTCACGTTTTCATCCTTTATTCTTGTCTAATTGAACAAATTTGTTTTAAAAGTTATACAAATTTATAATAGTTGTTTATTGCATTGTATTATATAAACAGCTTTCCGCGGATATAAAAATGTACAATCGTAAGATAAAAAAACAGTCTTAATCTCAAAATGTCCAAGGCACGGGCTAAGAAACTGGTTTTAATCTTATGATCAGAGATTTTTATATTAGTAGAAAACTGGATATAATACGATAAGATACATGATTTTCCAGTGTGACTAAGAACCGGTTCTTATCAAAATATTAATCGGTTTTTAAGCCATACTGGAATAAATTTTTACCTGATATTTCAATTAGATTTAAACTGTGGTCATTAATAGAGACCATACCTAAACAAAAGAATTACAAATATTTAAAAAAAAATTTTATTAAAGCTATTTTATAGGTGGGCCTCAAAAAACAGTTTAAGTTAACAAAAATAAGATTTTCTCATCGGCTGTTAAAGATATTGGTCTGAATTTTCTTGTGTAGATCACTCTAACTTTATTGTATGTTTGACCATTTTGAAACATCAGCAGCCAGACGACCCTTTGACTACTTTTTGGCAGCTTTATTATTTTACTTTTTATTACTATTTGAGTGGTTAATGGTGCGTGTGTGTAAGGTTTGCGTATGTGGTGAGTTACTGTGGTGTGTATGTTTTTGTGTGTGTGTGTGTATGTGGGTGTGTGGTTGGGTGTTATTATCAGTTCGTGTATCTGCTATCATTTTATATTCATTTCTTTCTCTTTACTCCCCCAGCCCCCCTCCCCTGCTCTGCCTAATCTTCCTGTGATCTACAATATTTGGTAACTCTCAATAAACTGCTCTACGTAGGGTCATAATGCCCTTGTATTGTTTTAACTTACTATTTAGCAATAGAATAATTGATATTAAAGCACAAACAGTCAAAATATTTTGATGTAATCTCCTCATTTTAGTTCTGAAAAAAAACAGTTTTAAATTGAAAGAACATTTATCTCATATATAAAACTTTTAGTTATTAATTTAAAACCAGAAAGAAACTATTTTATCCAAATATTTTTTATAAGGATGCAAAATGAGTAAAAAGATTTATTCAAAACATCAAATTAACCATATGAAGCTTTACTGAAATATATAAAATAATATGTACAGTTGTTTTAGATATCTTAAAAGTGTAGAATAGCATAAAAATTTCATATTTGATACATTTTACCATAGTATGAAATATATGGATCATGGAAAGATAACGAAGTAGTGGGTCTCGTCGTATTTTAACAGTAGCTTTTCTCCTATTTCTAGCCTCTTCAGGGGGCTTTAACCCTGCGGGGCAATCATTAACATTTACCTAACTTCAAATAACCTATAAAAAGCTAATGTGAAAATACGACGAAACCCGCTACTTTGTTTTCTTTCAATGATTCAAATATATTATATCTTTTGAATAATGACTGATAGACCGAGACGGACTAAATAAGATTGACAAAGTCAATTGTAGACTAGCCTCGCTACTAATACAAACATGCGAAAATTTTGTATACTATACCCTACAAATTCATACACTTTCCTAAAAGTGAAATCTAAATTTGTAAAAGAAAAAAAGTGGTTAGCGGTGATTATAACAAGGATGATATTGTAATTAATAGTGAATACATTTTTTAATTTTATAAATAAAAATAGCTAAATTTTGAAATAATTTACTAAAGGAAATCTTTACATCCAAAATAAATCCATTTATTTATCTCACAAATGATATATCTATGTACATACTTCTGTAGATTACGAATAGTGGTTGAAACGTTTGGACAACCCACTTGTTGAACCAACCAACCAAAATTCAATAAAGTCCCCAAAGTTGTTAGTCTAACGGATAAGAAAAAATTATTATAAAACTTTGGGGTCTAGTTTAATAATTAGCTCTCCCTGGTTAATCGACATAAATAATCTACAATGAAGTAAGTTGAAAAATTGCATGTCGATATTTTGACAGTCATGATACCTCTTTTATTAATAACATATAGACAATATACAAGACACCATCGACTTTTGTCTGGTTTGAGGCCATTTTACAGGAAAAACTTAATCGGCACCATGTTATAACTTAAATCTTTGTCTACCGTGGCATATCCTCCTATAATGTAAAGTAGTAAGCTTTTTTGTCTGTAGAGAAGGATCTCGCTAACCACTAAACTGATATGGTTCTCTTATACAGTGAAGCTTCTTATATGTCAGGGGAAGGTTTTAGGCTATAGTTCTTCCCCATGCATAACCCTTTAAGTAAAGAACCCCCTAGATGCTAGGGGCACCGTCGCTAGTATATAATAAACATATCAAATCATTGATTAAATCACTTATTATACAATTTTCATATTATAACAAGGATAACAACATCTTATAATTTTAAACGAAATTGTATATAAATATAATAATAGAGTTGCTACGGGTTTTAAATTGTCACTGTTAGAAGAAGAATCATGCCAAGTTTGAAATCAATAATACATTTCTAACATGTATATTGTTTCAATTAATTGTATGAATTATACGTCACGAACAAACCCTAACAATAGAAAAGCTGCGCTTTTAAAACTGTCTTGTATTGTAATATATCCTTACTAAAGATGTCCTTAGACGACTGAGAAAGAAATGTTTCGAAATGTAAAACTAAATTGTTCCCTAAAAACAACTAATGGACATAAATAGCAAATAAGTAAAATCAATGATAAGGATTAACCAAAAATTTTCAAAAGATGTCTGAACTTCAAGATAAATACTAACTATTTTGGTTTGTCAATAAATCATTTTATGTGACATTTTTTTAAATAATACTATAAAATATTTGACAAGTTCTGGATTTACAAAAAAATCGCCAAAAGCAAGAAGATATACTTAAATTAAAAGGTACCTTCGCTACTTATAAATGCAAACTTACTACATATGTTTATTACACTAGTCCCCAAAGTTTTATAATACAGTTCTCTTATTTATTGGTTTCACAACTTTGGGGCCTTTTATTGAATTTTGATTTGCTGGATCATTAAGTTGAGTGTCTAAACGTTCCAACCACTCATTGTAATCCACAAAATGGGTAATTTCGTGTATCATCATTGGGGATATACATAACTTTATCGGCTATTTTCTTAACCCTTTAAATCCTGACAATTTAGCTATTTTATTTGATTGGTTGTTTTGTGCGAATACTTGTGCAATGACTTGCAGAAATAAACTTTCTCTTTATCTATGCAAGGTAGAATTGTTAAAATAATGTACAAATCAGAAACAGAGAGAAATAACAAGGATGACAACATCCATAAAGCAAAGCTCTAAAATCATATAGTAGGACAAACAAACATTAAGAATTGTAGAGTGTAGAGTGTAAAAGTGTAACTAAATGTCAATAATTTTTTTGTTGTACAATTGTGTAAAAACTTATTACTATTACTATTAGTTACATAAAGAAGTACAGACGCACGTATGATCGTACGGACTGATCCTCATTATAGAAAAGCTTTATGAAATAAAGAATGCACGACGTCTTAATATTGAAAATAACACCAATTTTTTAAAAAGATTTTATTATAAAATTAACAAACATGTTCTTGATTTCAATTGCGAAACAATTTGAGAAACTTTTGTTTATCTTGACCTTTTGCTCAATATAAGATATAAAATTATTTTTTTGAAATTTCCTACAAAATAGTTTTAAACCTTCCCATAATGTATGAGTAGATATATTGTAAAGGAGAAACATATAAGTTCAAAGGTTCTTCTTTCGGCACAGACAGACAGATAGATAGACATCATTTTACTTGGTGATAAGATTGGTGACATAACAATAAATTTATGATTATAAATGTACTAGAGTTAGCTCGATATAATTATCTCGCTATTGGCTAGGTTTATTTAATGTTTTATTTACTTTCATTGGTTTTACGATATAAAATACGCTCTATATTACTATAAAATCTTTTCTTACATTGTATTTAGTTTCAGATATAGCCAAGATGACGACCCCCCACTCTTTTTTGAATTTCATTATTATTATTTAAAACCGTATCTATAATTTATAATATTTTTTTTTTATTTCAAATTATCGTCCTGAAAGGGTTAAAATGTTTAGTTAACTGTTGAATTTTAGTTCAATATCTGAACACATTAGGCACAAATCTCTAGTATCAAATTATTTTAAAACTAAGTTTTCTTTTATTTACTATATTTTTAAAATAAATTTTTCTGTTTTACGAATAGAAATTTAATACTTCAATATAATTCAAATAGTAACATAAAATAAAAATGAATTTATTCTTCATACAGTAAAATAATGGGTTTTATCGTTCTGGTCAATAAGAGTTTATTATGGATTATTGGAGCACTATGAGTTTTAAACACTTAATATTTGGTAAACTTGAGCTTATTTATAGACATTTATTTCCTATATAGATCTGTCATGGATCTTGATGCAATAAAGCAGGCCGTTTTGTAAATGTTAA
>LS044143.1:0-13853 GCA_900241095.1 Acartia tonsa | reverse complement strand
GGTGGAATTTTTAGTGATTAAAATAGTCATTATTCTACATATTTTGATCAAGTTTTATAAAGACTTACTATTGGTTTTGGGTGCTAAATCGAATTTTGATTTTAACGTTTTTCTTATTAGATTAATCATGCTTCAAACGATATCATAAAAAGGTTTCGTGATTTTAGTTATTGAAGTTTTTTTTATAACATACTCTAAAGATCATTTTTCCTAGATGTCTATTCAAAATTTTTGAGCTTCGCTACTTATGGATGTTGTCATCCTTGTTTAACATCTTAATTCGAACTCAAGATCTCTTTATAATTGAGAAAAAAAAAATTTGGATTCCATAATTAAAATGAATGTGTGTATATTCTTCATGGTAGTGTTTAATGTAGGTATATTTAGTTATTTTCACATTTCTTCAATTGTATTAGATATATAGGTATATATAAAAACAGAATGCATGACTGTTTGTAGGTTAAGATCTTGCTAACCGCTTGACCCACATAGTTTCCCTTTATACCTAGGTAGTGAAGCTTAAAAATATTCAAAAGATATTCTGGAAAAAATTACTCCCCCAAAAAATTCAGGAAAGGGTCGACTTACACCCTGGTCCCCTTCCCTTAAGTGCCTCTAGAATTTGTAGGGGCGTAGCCACTGGTATTCAATAAATTATCAAGTTGTGTGAAGTGTATGTGTAATGTAACGGTCCAGGAAGATCCAATAAATGGCTGCAACAGTAAGTTCTCAATCACAATAATGGGAGGAATCCTTACCTCGCTATTTGGTCAAAGAGAATATTTTTAACAGTCTAGAGTGATATGAAATAAAATATAGATTAAAAGATGGATACAATAGTCCTGTTAATTAACCTCTTTGTTTGCCTCAGGTGCGGTTACCACCCGCTGCTCTGGTATATACCTTGCTGTACATGTTACTCAGAGGATGAAGTCGTCTATATCACTGATCCAGAATACTCCAGTGATGAAGACCATGCGGAAGGTAAGTTGGCGTGTGCGTAGTTGTCTATAGTGCCCTAGAAAAATGGGGATATATCAGAACGTCAGAAAATACCCTATCTCTTTCTCTGGGGTTTCCCTCCTCCTTCCCTTTCTCTTTCAATTTACTGTGACCTCAATAGAATGTGTAGGCCAAAAGCGGGGACATCTATTCCCATTTTCCTAGAGCACTAAACACAGCTATGGCGTGGCAGTCTTACTAACTAAGAAAATTACAGACACTTTGTTTTTGTACAAAATTGTTCTATAACTCATGTGAATATGACAAAGTCATACCAACCTACTGTTTTGATCACAGTTTTTTTTGTCAAAACACACTTGAATTTTTAAGGGATAAGACGTTAAATAGGTTATTGCACTGGCGTATAAAGTTTTGCTATCAATTATACTCCTACATTTTGACAATATTTCATCTGTTTAATATAAAAAAAATATATCGTATAAAGTCTGTAAGTTTTTTATATGTTCGATCATGTATATAGCTATAACTCTGTGAAAAATGCATACAAAACAAATCTTTTTCGACCTAAGATACTAAAACAGCTTAAATACAAGCCTTAGTAATCAGTTTAAAAATATCTTTCTATTTCATAGAAAATTATTGAAAATACTAAAAATATGCAAAAATATAGGACGCTTAACTAAATAGCTTGACTAATTGTCATATTACTATATTAAATACTAAAAAAATAAAAAATTCTGGTGCTGCACCCTTAATTTATGGGCAGCAACAGAAAGTTTTTTTTTGGGAGGGGGGAATTTTCATTTTTGGGGGGGTTGGGGGTGTCTCGACCCACAAGAATATAGCTTAAAACCTCAACAGGACCAATAGGTTTATACCCTAAAGAGTAGAATCCGATCGGTTCAGTGGTTACCGAGATGTTAAGGGACGGACAGACAGACAGACGGACGGAGAGACAGACTACAGACAGACAGACATCATTCTACTTTGTATCATTGATACAAATTACTTTACTTATTATTGTCAAACTTGTCAATGTTTCAGAATCTCCCAATCCGCTAAGAAAGTCCAAGAAATCACATTCAGGTTAATTTTCATAAAACATTATTTTTTACAAATGATGAACATCAATATGAGCAACAAAGATCTATTTATATTTTATTTAAAACTATAAGAGTCATTGGAAAATAAAACATTTCTCGATAACTTGTTAGGCTGATTATGGTCAAACGGATTCATGCAACGCCTTAATTAAAATCATGTGAGCCGGAACAAAAAAAACCTTTAAGTAATCTATATATTACTTGTTGATTTGCCCTTAGCCTTTAGGATGGGTGGTGGGATATCAGGAAAATAGCCTTAAACCATCCATTAATCTTAAGATACAAAAAAATTACTATTTTATAGGGAGCCAACAGCTAGAGAAAAGGCTCACCTATATTATTTTTATCATATTAGCCTATGCTGAACGATACTGTTCTCGAAGGTTTTATCACTGACGTTAGGCAGGGGCAAAACAGGGGTGTCAACACTCCTTTCCCATTTTTTCACCCCTTAATAAGTTACCACCCTCCTGTGTAAGCCACTAATGGAATATAATGATGTAAGTTGGAAGTATGTCTGTTTAGCCAGCTAGCTGTGATCACCAGATAGAAATACATTTTTGTTGTATTATGAAGTTAATCCTGATGAAATTGTTTATTCTTTTCAGGGTCGATCTCTAATGTTAACAGCAAAGAAAATGGATCACCAACTTCTGCCAATTAGACGTTAAAACAGATATTCATATTTTATAAGAAGACCTACATATTTTTTGTGATTGCCCAATTTTTAATTCATTAAAATTAACGAGTGTGTAAATTGTATTTTTGGTAGACAATAGCCTTACCCGTTATTAATTTGATTTAAATTTGTATTTTCAATTCAGTCTGAAACCGCAAATAACGCAGCAATAACATGCTATTCATAGAATCAACTTACTTAGAAATAAAGGGGTTTGTGCTTCACTAGGCACTTTCAGGGAAACACAAGAAATTAATGCCAATTTATACTTTGTTTTAAATTTATAATAGATAATCAATTAATAAAATGAATGGAGATTTCTAAATTCATTTCAAACAACCATCTTTGCGCTTATACTATTCTATTGCTTATGTACCTATAATATTTAGAAAATTATTTAATGTGATTATTTGATATCTATTTTGTTTGTATTTTCTATGTAAATTTTATGAATGGTTTAGACATAAAAATGGCTGCTCCAAATGCAGAAGTATGTGCTTGTTTGGTAAATATAAAATTCAATTTGACCATGGATGGATAGCTTAAAATTACAGTTTTTTTATACATTAAAAATTATTTATTTTAAAATATAACAAGGATGGCAACGTCCATAAAAGCGAAGCCATGAAATGGTAGGACAAGCGAATATAAAACTTTTAGGGTTTAAGAACTTGATTATACAGAAAGAATTCATTATAGTTCTAAAATAATTTTTGTTTCAATCTTTCATGAGAAGTGTATTTAGGAGAGAGAAGTTTGCGCCAGACAGCTGATTGATAGAATTAAACAAAGGATTGAGCAACAAAATATATCGGTGAGTATCAGTGGCGCACTATTTGATTATAGTTATAAAAAGAAAGAAGAAAAACAAGAGGCAATATGTTCAAAGTGCAATTCATCATGGGAGGGTGGTGATATCCGCCACTATAAACCATTAAAACCCATTCCTGGACCAATGGGTAGCCTTACTACAAAGGAGAACTAAATCGATTTAGCAGTTTACAAGATCATTGGCTACACAATTTCATAAAAGAATTATAATTATGATTTCTTAATTATTAAAATACATTAATCTGATATTAAGTTAAGTACATTTACGAATTATTTATTCTTTAGAGTGAGATATGGAAAGAGCTTTTACTCCCTTTGGCCATAAGGTAATTTTTATTAAAATCTAGGCTTTTCTATAATTAGGGTTGGTCAGTATCGGTTAGCTGTTTTTGTAAATTGGAATTGTCCTATCGATTTAAATTGTGGCTATATAGCAATTCCTGTAGCAATTTTAGGTACGATTTAGGAAGCGTAGTAACTCTAAAATCAGAAAGTCCGTATGTCCAACATGTTGATTTCTAACTTTTTGACAACAAATTATTGCTTGATATAATTTTTGTCATGATGTTTCCAAGGACAACAAGGTACAAAGTTACAAGCAAGGCATTTCTTAAATCAAGTCCTTAAAGTAAAAATATGTCCAAATTTATTTACAGTTTTGTTTGGACTTATCAATTAGAGTTCTGCTTATTAAGTTCTGAGCTCTAGAAGAGTTCATTTTTCCTTCCTTCTGATTTTAGAGCTTCGCTTTTATGGATGCTGTTATCCTTGTTTTATGATATGTGAATTTGTAATTGTAATTTGAAATTTATCAAACTTAGCCAGGGAAGGGAGGGTCAGGGACATTGGTCTGTTTATTTTGCTGAGTTTTATATCCATGCTCTTACTTTTGTTGGCTTAAACATATTTGAGACTTATATATTGAATGGGTTTTTCAAGCTTTCCAATCGAAAATTTGAGTCTACTAAAGATGAATCTTTTGTTATTGTAAATGTAATATTATTTTATCATCCATTGTCTTGTCCCTTAATATTTATTCCTGGTATTAGCATAGTTAAAAAAAAATAGTATAATTGAACATATTTTTGTGTTTAAGCGGAGTTGCTTTGTTGATCCTGCTTGTAATAGTTCTGTACCTGGCTATTAATGAAATTATGAAGAGATGTGGATATAATCCTTTTTGTTGGTATGTAACTATTGGTCAGGCTTATTTATTATATCATATTTATACTTTAATAATTTAAACTATCTATTAGTATAATAAGCCTCCTTACTTTAGAAGCCTAGCTATCCTACAATTAACTTTGTCTACCCATCAGACAGTCAGTCAATCATTTCGCAATGCAATGTGTTAAGGTGGGGGGTAGTTTTGACACGTTTGCGTAAACCTTGTATATAGGCTTTATCTTTGGACTGAGAGAATAGGTTATTAGAGATAAAATCATTCTTATATGATGAATTTCCCCCATATTTAAGATTTTTTGGATAGGCCTCCAGGTTCCGGAGCTTCAGGCCTCCAAGTGGTCTCTGGACAGGTAAAAATTTTTTTTTTTTTTTAAGAGTTAGAGGTCAGCTTATGAAACAAAATATGCATGTTTATTCTTCAAATATGTAAATAACATTCAAAAAGATGCATATTTTGTTTTATGAGTTTACCTTTAACTCTTAAAAAAAAAAATTATTTTTTATTTTTACCTGTACAGAGACCACCTGGAGGCCATGGGCTCCGGAACCTGGAGACCTATCCAAAAAATCTTAAATCTGGGGGAAATTTATCATATAAGAATGATTTTATTATTAATAACTTATCCTCTCAGTCCAAAGATAAAGCCTTTACACCAGGTTTATGTGTCAAAACTCCCTCCCCCCCCTCTTACTTTACTAAATTTCTATTTGTAATAGAGAGCTGGAAATCCTTGTGAAGATTTGCATTTACAATGATCATTTACTGTATGACTTTTCTGTCTGTTGCTTGTTCTTGTTATCTTTTAGCTTACCTCATACGGGCGGGGATGCTGTCCATGACACTCAAACGCCAGGTCCAATAACCCAGGATAACCAAGGGGAGCCAAATGTCTCCAATTTTGTCCAAACAACCGGGTTATTAGGTTAAGTAACACCCATCAGACAACCAACTCTTTGATTGCACGACCTTTGTCTGAGAAGTCCTAACTGTACATGAGTTGCGCCTACTCTAACTATTAATGTCGCGCAGAAACAATCTTTTACGTCTTTAGTTTAGTAAAGCAAACATTCAAACCTATCACCTCTCTGACGACGACGAGCGGATGCGCTTTGTGTTGAGCAACTGTTGCGGGTGTATCTTTTAGCTTTGTTACTTATGGATGTTGCGATCCTTGTTGTTTCAGGTATTTGCCTGGCTGCAAGAAGTGCTATACTGATGATGAACTTATCTATCTTACTGATCAAGAGGAATCAGACAATGAAGGTAATGTATGGAGGTTCAAAACTTCCCCTACAATCATTTTTTTGAGGGGAGTACACACATACATCCTGAGTGAGCTAATTACCTTCCCATATTAATATTTAACCTCTTAGCGAATTTTGAGCTAATCATTTATTTGATGGGCATGCTAAACACTCCTCTATAAATTCTCAGAGTTAAGTAGCACAAATGATTATTGATTAGTTTTCAGTCCTGTTCTATAACTTATTGGTCTCGCAAAAGTTCTAAGTGTTCATTTAAATCTGTCAAAAAATTACATAAATTTTGAAGATTTTTGACAAAATATTTCGCCAGTAGTCATAGAAATTAATGATAGATAACTGCAGGATTATGTACTCAGGGGTTTGATGCTTTCACCTCAGGAATTAGAAACAAATTTTTCAAAAATGCTTCAGAGTTGATCGAGAAGCATTTAATAAATGAAAATTTTTTATGTTCAATTGAGGATTTTCCTTTTTTTTGTTTCATGGTACTATTATGCAAGATTTACGTGATTAAAATGGCATTCTTGATTTGTTTTTTTGCCAATTTTGAAATTATTTGTAACAATGAGAAAACACTCAGAGAAGAATAAACCAATACAATTTAGACTGATCGTTAAATATAGATTTTTCCAAATAATTATTTATAAATTCCTATTTTTTAGTCTTAAAAGTAAGAATAAGCCCCTGAGTCTTAATTTACCACATTAATAAAAGAATAACATTTTTTGTATCAATTTAAATATTCTTGTTCTACCTATTTATTTTAAATTTTATAAAAAAAAATTATATATTAAAATATGTTACAACTTTGTATTTTTTAGATGAAAAAGGCTCGAGGAGTTTGACCTACAGAAAGAGAAGTTTATCTCCATAAATTAGTCAATATAAAAAATAATTTTGTCTAAATATGTTAAAAATTCTTTGTTGCAGCTTGTCATATATTTGCAGTCTTCAAAATTGTAAAATTAGACAGTATTTTATATGCCATTTAATGTATGATTTTAGCAGTAGGGAAACATGAGTCAAAATTCTAGATTTTTGTAAAAAATATTATTTTATTTTTTTTGTACAACCCCTCCCTAATTACGCCATTGTTTACATTTTTAACTCGAGTCAAATATAAGATTAGGCTCAGAACGCTGTTTTCTTTTTTAATTAAAGAAAATGTATCTTTTTCGACAATTTTTTTTCTAAAAAAAAAGATTAATTTATAAGTAAATTTAATTGCAAAAGCATTTTGCGCATAAATAATATTTAGAAGGCTTTTAGTTATGTAAAATATTGATTAATCATTTTTGTTATTGATTGATTGCGGATGTGTAGTGCTCGGGCTGGACAACTTTGGGTCTTCTTTCTTCCACCAAACATTCAGCGGGGAAATTTGGGGAATCCAGGGTTTTTGTTGCTAGCGAGTTTTTGCGGCAAAAGAATTTCTTTTCTGTGTCGAAAGTCAATATATTTCTTAAGATTAAAAATTATAAGAATAAAATTGTATTCTTAATAAAGTTTTCATGCGAAAAGTTTTGTGTAATAATATTTTAAGTTTTATTTAAAAAAAATAGTTTAGATGCTTTACTTCTTCAAAAAAACGACGACTTCAATAAATTTTAATTTAAGGAAAAATTATTGATAATTTGCTTTGCAAAGAAATGTAAATATTAACCCTTGCTTTTAATATATCACATCAGTGGGGGGTGAAGGGGGTATTTACCCCATTCAAACAATGAAAAGAGAGAGGGGGAAAGAGACGTCTGGACAAAGAGAAGGGGGAACAATGGGGGAAGGTATAAATGGGAGGGGTGAATAATTCTACCTGTGGGGAAAGCTATCTCCGCCAAAATTCGGCCTCCCTGTCAACCCACTCAACTACGCGGCACAATTTTAGCTTCGGAGGGGGATAATAAAAGCTTTGTAGCATTAATTCTATATTATTTTGCCAAAAAATGACCTAATTAAATGTGAACTCGATGATATGTGATGCATTTTATGTTACTTATGTGTTTTTTGATTATTTGATGTGAATTTTCAGTGATTTTTGTGGTTAATTTTCGTTTTTTACGTAGATTTCAAATATGACCGATACACCAAATTTTTAATCTCTGAAAAATGGAAATAATGTGAAAAAATACCATAAAAACATTAAAAGTGAAGAAAAACTATTAAAATATTGTGATAAAAATGGATAGTGGTAAAAGCTTCAGCCGCCAAACAAGTTTTGGATCAGACCAAGTTATTCTGTATCATGAGGCACTAAATCCCCGGTCAGATTTCGGACAACTAGAAAAACTTCTAACAAATTTAGATGACAAAGAAAAAGAAAGTTTAAAAGATCTGAAAAAGTATTTGTTACAGAAAGAAGGTGCTTGGCTATTGGATCTGCAAATGTTAGGTAAGTAAAGGCTCGCGTACCTGGCTTAATCTATGACCGGCCATTGTAAACAAAACCGGTTTTTAAGAATTTGTTTGTGTTTTTTCTAATTATATTCAAAATTTAATGTTTCTAGTACCTAAAACTATACCTATAGAGATATTAAGTTTATATTAAAAATAAATTGTAGAATTTCATTTATTACGCATTATGTTTATTGCATGATCTTTTGTTTAAATTATTTGTCTTTGTATTTACTTATTTTTTAAATATTCGCAATATATATAAAGAAACTAATAGCTTCTAAACAACATATAGATAATTCTTATTTAATATCGAGGATGTTCAAGTTATGCATTACTTTCATATACTTTTAGAAAGTTTTATTTTCAAATTCATGTACGTAGGTATAATGTTAAGGGGTTTTAAGATTCAATTTTCAATTACTTAAAATACTGTCCTATTTTAATAAAATAATTTTCTAAATGAAAAGTGTATCTTAATTATATTGTGTGACAATTATACTGCATGTCTACAATGTTGACGTGCGATAAAATCATCAAATTAAAATTGTTCCTAGTAACGATTATCTCCCAAAAATATTTGAACTTTAAAGGTTGCTAGCGGCCAAACGGCTGAACGTACATTTCATGCCCGCACACCGTATAAGGCGGCATAAGATGGCCCATACTCTGGAATAGCCAAAATTCAATAATGCACAGGGGAAGCTTTAGTGAAGAAAAGCGCTTAAAAACAGTCTTTGTCTCTTATCTGCACTGCGAGATAACTTTGCATTCTTGAGTACCTTTTACTGACAATTCCAGATATTTTGTAGGCTTTCTTTTGTCGGATAAAATTTTGTGCGATCATATTATATACGTTTAATCGTTTGGTCGTTAGCAGCCTTAAAAGTTGATAGATTTTTGGTCCGGATATAAATGTTACCATTTCACCGTGAACTGCACTTGTTTGTTGTTTTATTGTTTATTGAAAAAATGGAATGTATTCAATAATGGTCTTCAAATGCGTATTGATTAGTGGCAAGATTTTGTTCTAAATACTTTTTATAATATTTATGTATAGTTTGTAACATAGCATTTATTATTTAGATTTTGTGTCTGGCCTTTTAGAGCACCGTAGTTTAAACCCGGATATTCGGGTTAAGATGTTACGGCTATTAGCTGCCGGGGCCGCTAGACAAGATTTCTCTTCCTTCTTACAAATGGACAGGGAAGGGGTGAATAAATACAAATTTTAAGAGAAATATGTTATAAGATAATTTTGGCTTCAATATATTTGGGGTTTGAGTAATAAATGAATAAACACAATTTCCTCCTCCCCCTAATGTTCTAAAGTCACCTTACATTGAATATATTTAAGAAAAGGGGCGGGAACATGTAAAGGTGAAAACTAAGATTATGCTTTATTTTTATTATACTCATATCTATGCTCCTGGTTACTACTGTCCTTTTTTCCCTCCGCATTATTAAATAATATGCTGACTCCATTCTTAAAGAAAATTTATTCATGTTTTTGTTAAGTATTGTTATTGCCTCATCTTGAAGATATTAAGTAATGATTTATTATTCACCCTGAAACTAAAATAGGAAAAACCGATCCCTTATGAAATTTGCCAATCTATTTGATGAGTTGTCTGTGGAAGAACAGAAAGGGGTCGCCTTATTTTTATGCAATGCCTTTTCCAGTGGGAAGGGTAGTGAATGGGTTATGTATGGTTCTACTTGGAAGCTTAATGATGACACTGAAACGAGCAATGTAAGGATTGCTTCTAAAGTTGCAGGTAATAGTTGGTATTAGGTATTGAGACTTAAAATTCATTTATTGGAAAATGTCTTGTGTTATAGGTATACATATGCCTCATCCGTAAGTTCTTTGCGTGCACACATCTCTACATAATAATTCTAATTGATTGCTCTTTTGTCATTTAAACTTTCATTGAACACGAACTACAATTATCTAAATATTATTAAACTGTTTAAGAATTAACTGTTTTTTTTTCTCTCGCTCGAATTTTTGTTATCTTACCTGATGCCGTACTACTTTTGAACATAATACATAGTCCTTGGTCAAGTAAGATTGTTAATATTATAATAAAATGGTTTAGGTTATTCTATGGTGAGCTACACCCCAAGCCTACAGGAGTATGGCAGTGCGTTAATCTACAACATAGCTCTGAAAGAAACCAAAGCTTTGCTTGTGCCAAAAAATAAATACACAGAAGAAGATTTACCATCAGTTCAGCTGGATTATAGCACTGTTACTAATGAGGAAGGGATGATAAAATAGAATTTCTTAGTTTTATACAACTACCCGTATAAACTTTTAGAGTACAAATACAGAAATATTGATAAAAAATTCTAATTTAGGCAGTTTTTTTGTTGAAAACCTCTCGTATTTATTGATTACAACTATAGTTAATTTTTAGTTCTATTTTATTGATCATTATTGGCTGTAGGATATTATGAACTCTACTGATACAAGTGCTACTCAGTTTGTTACTTTAAAGGTATGATTTTTTTTTATTTAATAAAAGTTTCAAAGAAAATGTAGTATAAGCTTGTTCTTAAACTATTATGTTTCACTGACGTCTTACTGTGGGCTTAATCTATTAGGAATTTCATATTTTATAATCTATTAATTAGACCATTCTAAAAAGGCCATATTGTCCCTGTGGTATGGTAAATTTTAGCTCTAAGTATGTCTTTTATAAAGGCTTGCGGGACCCTGCTTTTTCAAGAAGCCTTGTGATATACTCTCTATCGAATAATAAATACAAATGTTTATAAGCACAATTATAAAGGTTTACAACGACGTTGCAGCTGAATTGAGTATGGCTATCCTTAAGTACATTAAGAAAACTAAAAATCCACCTGAAGAGATTCTTTATAGGTAAAAAAATACATTAATAGTGTCGCAGCTACTACATAATTAGGGTATACATGTATGTCATATGGTTAGAGGTTCGATATTTTATTTTTCCACCCTTCTTGTAATTAGTTTATTTTAATTCAAAATAGCTCATCAACAATAACATATCGTTATTAAAGCAAAATTTTTTACAAATCTTGAAATCTTTAAAAAAAAAATTACCTTTCCTACTTCTAAAAGAACATTTTTAGAGATTGTGTAAATTTTTTAACATTTGCCAGGTGTGTCCGTAGTTTGGTGAAATTTTCGCATGTAATACCCACAGATCTGTTGTCATGTATTGCTATGGTTCAGGTTAGTCACAAGATTTTTATTCTAAAAAAGAGAAAAAATGGACCAAAATTTGCCCCAGAACAATATTAAACTTCCCTAAAAAAAATTACAAAATTATCATACTGTATTAAACTTAGGTTGACCTGGACGAACTGGTGAAAGGACAGTCTGGCAGGATAGACACGGAAATGTCCACTCTTAGGTCCAAGTTAGTCAGTGCCAAGGAGTAGGTAGGGAACTTTTATTTGGATGAAAGGTACATTTGTCATAAATCATGTGTTTTCACTTCCGCATAGTATTATCACATCCACAATCTGCAGTGACAAATTCTTTCAGTTTTATAAGACATTATAAAACTGAAAGAAATTTAGAGATGTTTCAATATGATAGTAATTTAGTAAAGCAAAGGGAAAGGGATTGTTTGTGTTGTTGCTATTGTGCTACTAATTTTTGTGTGCGGAAGTGAAAATACACCGTCATATATTTTGACTTATCTAGTGTTCTGAGGAAAAACATAGTGCCAAATTTTATTTAACAAAAATGAATGTTTTTGAACCTAACTTTCGACTTTTTAAGAATACATGCTTTGTCCATAGTTTATTTTAACTTATGGTTTTATAGACAATTATCCACGGATAGGATTATAAAAAAATGTATAGGAATAATTCTATGATTTTTTATTAATGTTTCTGTGAGTAATATATTTGATTTTTTATTTTAATTATCATAAAAAGAACATTCCTCTAAATGTACCAAAAAAACTCAAATGCTAATACTGCTTTTAATGTTCTTTGTTTCTACAAATGTGAATTTTTCTTTTCAGTATTTTAATAAGTTCTGAATCTTAAACAATTTTCTTTGTTGTTGTTTTTATTTATATCTTTCAACTAGTATACTCTTGTAATACATTCTTTCTAGCCCAAGATTTTAGTCATACTAAAAATGTGATATATTTACATATTGGAATATAATCATGTCCGCAAAAGTGTCATGTTTGCTACTAATGATTCCGCAAATATCACACTAGCAAATTTCATCACAATAGCAAGATTTGGTATTTGTGTTGTTATATGTTAAATCTGATGTTTTTACATTTGCGGTTATGAAACTTTTGCGGACAGTGTTTATGGCGATAATGATATTGTACATCAAAGTTAAATACTAACACTGCCAAATTTTAATACTTAATGGAAGAATATTCTTTTAAGCAAATCAGTCATTATGATTTGAATGAATTTATTTGGAAGGGAGAGGGGAGGCGCGGTTGTATAAAACTCGTAATCAAGATTTAAGGTAAAAAGGAATTAATTATTTCAGTTAAAGTTAAATAGATCACTAATAAATTAACAAATAAATTATGTTACTTACGAGAATTTTGCAATAGCAATACCCTCCCCATCATATCCCCTCATCCTTCTAAATAAAAAGTCATACTTATAAATTTTTCCACAATTTGTTTTTTGAAATGCACCTTTTTCTAAACCATTTCTTATCTTAATAATGCAACCCAACTATGCTAAATCCTTACTTTCATTTATGCTCAATATTTAGCTTCTTCTTAACCTTATACCTAGAGATTATTATTTATTTTCTATATTTATTTTCTTGTTAAGTTTAAAGCTACCTACTCTTATCATTTATGTTTGTAGTCTGTAAACTTCAGTAATTAAATTAAAGCCCCCCACCCAAAAAAAAACGTGTTCAACTTTCGTCTTGCATGATTTTGTGTTTAATCTTAAGTTACCCTACAACTTGCGGGAAGTGTCTTTTAAGATGACTTTACTATTTTAATATATCCTTTAGATGGTTACTGCGCTATTCTGCACTGTTAATTTCATCTTTGTTACTTGTTGAATGCATAAAGAGCTTAAGCTAACATTGAGTTGTTATTGCAGATTAAAAATGCTAATATAGGTGCTATGTAACAAAGAATGGCCACTCATTCTATTAAAACTAAGGTTTAAGATGGTCATAATTTTAAAATTATATTTTTTATCCCAACTTTGGTCATAAACAGCTCAGCAATAACCAGTGTATTTTCTTTGAATATAAATCAAATTAGATGTTGAAAAGCTTTTAACAAGAAACCAGTTGAACAACTGCCGACAGATGTATTTGTATTTAAAGTATTGAGACTTATTTATCTGATAAAATGATTTTATTCTAAAAAGCAAAATTTTGACCATCTAAAAATTTAGTTCGACACATTACAAACGTCGTATCGACCGTTTGTCGA
>LS044137.1:15340-27503 GCA_900241095.1 Acartia tonsa | reverse complement strand
AATTTTTGTTTTATTACAGCTTTCGCTAAACTCTTTTTTAGACCATCAAACTAATAAAATAAGTTTTTGAAATGATAACATCCACAAAAGCGGAGCTAATTATAGATTTGCTACACAATTACAACTCTTACATTAATCATCATGCTTTAAATGGACGTGCGGACTTTCTGGTAGCGACTATTAAGTTGCTACCTTTCCTAAATCGTACCTAACTGTTATGGGAATCATCATGCAAAGTTTGAAATTTATAGGACAATTCTGGCATGCATAAATTACCTTAAATTAAAATGCTAACCATTGCGGACAGATGGATCGATCTAATTATTGAAAGGTTTAACTTGAAATGAAAATATAAAAATCGTTGATGGTCCAAATGCGATATAAGGGAAACTGTTGAATAAATTTTCTAACTATAGCAGCTATGCAAAATTAGAGAAAGAGAGAGAAAAATTAAATTTTGCATTAAGCAGAAAATCGGCAATTTCTAGTCATTTCCAAGTAGTTTGATAATTCCGCTCCATAAAACTGATGGCATGTTTTAGAAAATTTATGCTAGAAAAATTTAAAGTATATAAAATTAGTATTTCAATTTTGCAAATGATTTTATTAATATGTACAAAGTACCTTGTTGAGCAATGAAAACCTCCACTAAACTTTATTTTGAAATAAATTGTAATTAAGGGGGATTAAATTTCATTAGTTTGACTTTATGTAAAGTTAGGCTAAGTTATGTTAGGTACTGGGTAGCCCTGCAAGGTCAAGGAACTGCAGGTATTGGCCACTCGCAGGGGTTAGGCATACCCATACTCTTTATTTAAAATTTATTGCACATCAAAATATTTTAAAAGTCCAATCGACCAATACATGATATTTTAAACATCTCAACTATGACTAACTAACTATTACAAAATAATAGACTGGGACCGGACGAATAAGATTGGTCATCTAGGGTAATAAATCTATTGCTAGCACAAAGTTTTGCTGGCAGAGATTAAAGGTAATGCCTATCAGGCACATGGAAACATAGGAAAGCAACAAAAGTCAATTTCATACCAAAACCTTCATTTCTTTTGTTATTATGTGTTTTTTTTCTATACTTGTGGCTTCGCCCCTAGCTTGTTGGTGATTGAGAATGCAGAAGATGATTAAAGTCTCTTTATAGATTATGACGTCAAACGATAGAATAGCCAATATGAGGCAAGTATACACTGAAATTGACCAATGGTAAAATTAATGCTGGCCTCTCATTGGTTATTCTATCGTATGACGTTATAATCTGTGGAGGGACTTTAATCATCTTCGAGAATGCACCACACTTTACAGCACAGTTGTATCACATATTATTATTAACCAGTATTTGCTTTTGTTTCCAAAAAAAAAATTGAGAATGGGGTTGTTTAATAGCTTAAAACTACCACATGACTAGTGTATAAATTACCTGAAGAGTAGAGCCAAATTGGTTCTGCGGTTACCGAGATCTTAAGCTTCAGACAGACGGACAGACATCATTCTACATTGTATTATAGAAGAAGGGGTTTACATAAGTAAGGCTTTTAAAGAATCAAGCATTTCTTACAGAAAACTTTCTCAGAATAATTGCCCCTCTCCAAAATTTAAATTTAGCCAATCTTAACTTTGATCATTTTATTGGTCTAATTAGTTTTTATGCACTTTATTATTATTATTTTGACCTGCTTAAAGTTCATTTATCAAATGAATCAACTTTTGCAAGGAGGGAGGGCACATTAAATTACACTCTATGTATTACGTATTTTTAAAAATGCTCTCTCATTATGTTGCTCAAAAACTTTTATTAAAACTTGATTGGTTTAGATTTACAGTGTCAATACTTCTCAACCAATTATTTTAATGTACTGTAGTGGCAAGTTTGTGTAACATCATTGGTCATGTACTTTGATTAATTATGCATTGTCTTATCCCTTAGAATCCCTGACGATTTAAAATGTTTCAAATTTTATCCACAAACTAAAAATATTTTTTGGGGATGTGGGATTTTTTTTATTAAATTTAGAGCTGTAAGTTAATTTGTTTATTTCAAATGTTTGAAATGTCAACTACCCCGTCCTCCTATTACGCCCATGCGGACGTTGCAGCTGATTAATTATGTATTAAATCCTTTAATACATAAGTAAACATCTTACACCCCTCCCCTTTAAAAAAAATGAGATTTTCTTCAATCCTTTTCGACTGCCTAATTGCAAGGCAAGGCTTGAATATAAAACATATATAACCTTCCATAAAATGGAGAACTTTATCAATTTAAATCTTAGGAAACAGGTTGCAATTTCCAGTTGCTACTAAATAAGTAGTTCTATTATATGATTCATTAGGAATATTAATCGCCCTATTTATGGAAATTATAGTCCTTGTTTATAAGGATACTGCATAGGTGGAGGCATTAGTGTTCCAATAAAAAGTTTAGAGGATTTTTCCGATTAATGCATTTTTTATCTGCTGACCTTCAGGATGCCAGAGCTTACACACTCATGGACAATTTAGATTTAGGAAAGGACTGATTTAGAAATTTTAAATTTTGTGACACAATGTTTAAGTTGTAAAGGTATTCGGCTTTTTTAATAGCTCTACCTAGTGGCTACGCCATCTAGAAGCCACTAGGGGCACTTGATATGGGGAGGGTTAAATTTGACAACCATACTTTTATTTTAGTTTTAAAAAGAAAAAGTAACAAAAAAATTTGGGATGGTGTTTTTTGGGGGGAGGGGGGTGGGTTAATTTTTTACTAGAGGCGTTTTCTCTGGGGAGGGGTGTTGTCACATTCCCCTGAAATAGTTAGAAACCTCCCAGGGTCTATGAGAAGCTAAATTGTAAGGGAGAACCATATCGGTTCAACGGTTAGCGAAATCCTAGAGTACACACACACAGACAGAGATCCTTTTGATTTATTATAATTGTCTTATCCTTTTAGATCCTTGCAATTAATTTATGTTTTCAACCTTTTATACTAATTATAATTTTTAGGAAAAGAAGAAAGTTGGGAAGCTCAAACTACATTATCTCTACAGATCCTACAGACCTATCCAGGTAGAGACTTTAAGAAGCGAAGCTATTATAAACTAGAATATGTCAGTAAGTTTAATTATAAAATATTGCTATAACTTACTATTTTCAAACTATAAGTAAAAAAAGATTATATATTAATTAATATTTACTACCAATAACTATAAAAAAAAATCAGTTTAGTTTCTAATACTTTACTGTTTTATCCTTAAAATTAATTGGATGTGTGAATTTATCGAAGTATCTCGCTAAGTGCTGAACCAATTGTGGTTTTCCTTTACAGTGAAGCTTCTGATGGGTCCTGGGAAGGTTTATAACAATTAAGGTGGAAGGTAGCTCAACCCTACAAGGAAAAATCATCCCTGAGCAAAAATTACCCTCCCTCAAAAACATTTAGACTAAAATTAAAAGTAGAGTGTTGCCGTCCCCTCCCCCTTCCCCACCTTCCCTGACCCCTTGGGGACGTATGGACATAATTATACCTGTTTGTCAAAAGATTTCCTTGCAACTTTTATTTTGTTTTTAATGATATCTAAAAAAACAGAAAGATAATAGTATTTTAGAATCTTATCTGTTTTATTTTTGTTAAAGTTCTTTTTTCAAGTTTTTAAAAAATAGCATAAGCTTTCATAAATTCTTATTTATCAACTCAAACTTTTGTTCTTGATCCAAAATTTGTTTTCAAACTGTCTCACTCAAGTTTTAAGTATCAAAATGTGTTTTTTTGTGAAAGGGAAAAATGCATCTTATATTCTTTTCTCAATTCCTAGGATTGTTAAAGGTATTCAAATGTTTTTACTGACAATTTTGCAATAGTTTATGTCGATTATATGGAATTTAAAGAAAGTTGTCACGGCTGACCATATTACAAATGATGATTGTGGTTGTATTAACGAATTAAAACAGGGAGGGAGTTGACACATGTGTCTTTTCATTACACTAGTCCCCAAAGTTTCATGATAAGGTTTTATTATTCCTTTGCTTAACAACTTAGGACATTTTTATTGAATTTGGATTGATTGGTTTATTAGGTTGAGTGTCCAGACATTTCAACAATTAATTGTAATTTATCGGCCATTGTTTTAACCATTTATATGTCTGAATTAAAGTTACTTTGTTGACATTTTAACTACAGTCTTAATTTGAAATACAATTTAATCTACCAAGAAAGAAACCATAAGATTGATTGAAAAAAGTACAGCAACTATGTGAACTATTTGTGCTAGCATTATGTCAACATAAGCCTGTATCAATTAAACTTGTTATATTGCTTAATGATTCTTAATCATGGTAATACTGTCGATAAAACCGCAATCGAACATGCCAGACATTTTAACAGTCCAAAATACCATTTAGTTAACTTAAAACTTAAGTGTTTTTTGTTGACAAAACTTGTCCAGGTCAATGATTAACCTCAGAGATCTTCCACCTTTTTTTGCATTTTTAAAATGGAACACATTCCAATTCAAAAATTCACAGGGAAAGGACAATGTCGCTTAGATTAATCTACATCCCTTTTCTCCCCCCCCCCCCATAGATATATGTTAAAAAATCTAGAATTTACACCTAAAAATTTAGGGTGAATTATTGTCTCCCTTAATCCCTGATAATACTTTCATTATTATAATTTGCCAACTACAGATATTCAACAATGGGAACGCTTTTGGGTAAATGGATGATTTGCAGGGCTGGCAGCTGCGCGTTAGAAGCAACAGAGCCTAAAATAAAACCCATGTGGATGCTTTAATTTTTTTTTTTAAGAGGGATTGCCATAAATAGTCCAGGTTTAGACTTCTAGCTGATTTTTAAAATTGTATATGGTTGATTTCCTTGAGGCTTACATGTGGCTGACACGCGGCTGCCGGAACCTGATAATATGGTAAAGGAGAAAATACTATAATTTGTAAAATTAATGAGATAATTGATAACAAATTAATATCATTATCTCTTGCTTTCAATTTAAATGTAAGTTATAATTCCCCAAATCAATGAGTTGACTACTGATCTTCCTTCCCATTTTGAAATTTACGTTATGTTCTTAACACCAGCTTTGTCCAAAACCTAAAGTACCCTTCGCCTTCTTAACCAAAACAATTATTGAAAAATTTAAATTGCCATATACTTTGTCTACATTCCCCATTCAAAAAAATAAAATTGAAAATAAAACCCAAATAAAATAAAACAATAAATACAAAAAAGCCTTAAAATTTATCATTCAATCCTTTATCCTTTTCATTTACTTTTTCGAAGGATCTATGCCCTAAACTATCCCCTCTAGTAAGTTCCCAATTACGTATTTGAGAGTAGGAATAATTCAGCATTCATTGGCCAATCCCTTTATCCCCGAGTTTTACTGCACCATCAACGTGTTCTGTCAAATTTTATTCTTCTTATATTCTACTTACTGGTCTATTTCAAGCATTGTTAAAATTAAGTAAAATTGGTGCTTTTCTGCATACTGCATTGAAACTGACAATCCGATACCCCACCCCTCCCCCCTCACTCCGTTTTTAAATAATTTGAAAATAAGGACGGAAGTTTTTTGGACTAACCCTTGTGAGGCCTACACCAAAGGTGCCCTAACCATACGAGACTGCCCAAACAAATGAAAATTTTTCCTTTCCCTCTTTTGTTCAATTTAATGTGGTTTCTGTGCTCAACAAGACACTTTGGGGAAACCACGAGATTAAATGATAAAACAGTACTGACCGTATTTTTACGAAGCTATGTATGAAACCTGTTTATTTGTGTAATCAGCAATAGTCTAAGATAGAAGCAATAGTCCAAACATTTTCTATTATGAAAAACAAAACATAAATTCAAAACCTCGATGAAGAAAACAAAATAAAAATCTTCAATAAATAAAAAACAATTTAGACATAAATTCATATTTTCATTGATGGCAATAATCAGAATCATACGAGAAATAGATATTTATTTAATAACATATAAAACATAAAAGACATTTGGCTTGGCATTGTAGGGCTGGTTCTGGGCCATCTATAAGTAGGACAGATTTACATTGGTGTTCATATTATTAGTATTATTTTGATTCATTGGGAAAAATAAGGACCTTTTGGAAGCAAAATTAAAAGTATTAATTAATAAGGTCAAGTCAAGCCAACCATCTATTTATATCTATTCACTGGTTAGAAAGCTTTAAGCAAATCACAAGCAATTGTAAATAAATAATTGGCTGAGAGCTGCAAGTAAACATTTTTTATATTCAAGAGAAGAATTCTTTGTAGGAAAGCTGCAAGCAAACCTTTCGGGAAGATTATTAATGCTATTTCATTAACTGACAGCTGCAAGTAAATTTCTTTTACTATTCAGGAAAGGAAAATTATTGGTTGGAACGCTACAAGCAAACCTTTTGGAAAGCCTATTAATTTACTAATTGACAGCTGCAAGTAAACCTCTTTTACTATTCAGGGAAGGAGAATCCTTGGTTGGGAAGCTGCAAGCAAACCTTTTGGAAAACAAATCAATTTAATAACTGACAGCTGCAAGTAAACCTTTTTTACCATTCAGGGAAGGAGAAACCTTTGTTGGAAAGCTGCAAGCAAACCTTTTGGAAAAGCAGTATAATGCTAATCCAGCTGCAAGTAAACCTTTTTTACTATTCAGGGAAGGAGAATCCTTGGTTGGAAAGCTGCAAGCAAACCTTTTGGGAGCCAAATTCATGTTGATGGGAGGGACAACAAAATCTCGAACAAGATCTCAGAGCAGTGACAGGAGTAGTAGTGATTGTAGCTCTTCAGGTAGGAGGAATGTCTTGGTCCAAAAACAGGCCATACATTTTATCTTACAACTAGATGGACATTTAAGCAAAGTTCATGCAATTAAAAACTTGATGGTTTTTTATAGTCTGTATAATTTTTCTGTATTATTTGAATATTGGATATTATGACAGGGGGAAAACTGTTGTCAAATTAGGTTGCAAACATGGACATCATATAGTGGTCAGTTCGTTCATCAAGTAGGAGGAGAGGGGATGAGGTAAAGGGGGTGGATGAGGGGTGTCATTGTTTAGGACAGCTACGAATTTCACTGTATTAGAGTACATAATAATCGGGTGTTAGACCACAGTAATAAAAATCCATTAATTAAAACTACTCAGTTAAGACAAATAAAAATGTAGGAATTTAAAGACACTTTGACTAAAGAATAGCATTTGATACATTAAATTTTTACGGGCCTTTAACATAAAAGTTTTTTTGTACTCAAATAATTAATATGTACATATGCATAATTCCATCTGTCCGTCTGTTTGTACGTAAGTACGTTAAAGTAGGAAGGATAGAGTAACTTTATGCAATAACCTAACTTTCTCAATTTCTCCAATAGCAAACTAAATCACAAATGACTTAAAAATCATTTCATCTAAAAATTATAGATACGTTAGTGTTGCAATTCTTCTGGACAATATTGTACTTGTTTATATAATAAATATGCCCTAAAATGCAATAGAGAAGTAGCTGCATAACAAAGGCTTGTACATATTTTACATATTATAGTGATTTATATACAGGGTGGCAGTGTGTGTTGATAAAATTATACTATTTGTAAAGATTTGTTTCTTCAATAAATGAGGTTTCTTAAGGTATAAGCCAAATGGGAATAAATTAATTTACATCCCCAATAATGAAAAACAAAAAAAAGTCATTCAATTAAAGTTCATATTTTAAAAACTTTGGGTACCAGCGTAACTTACATTACGTTAATCTACATCTAGGTTTTAACATAGCTTTTATTATTTTACTTTATATCTTTAACTAGCGGCTACGCCCCCTAGAAGCCTCTAGGGGCACTTAAGGTAGGAGGGGGAAAAAACGACCTCGTCCCATTTTAAATTTGAGTTTCAAAAGAGTAAAAAAATATTTATTTTGGTGAAGGGGGGTGAAGACACCCTCCCAAAAAATAGTTTAAAACCTTCCCAGGACATATAAGAAGATTCACTGTAAAGGAGAACAATATCGGTTCAGCGGTTAGGGAGATCCTTCGGGACAGACAATAAACGCTTACTACTTTATATAATAGGATTATAGTTAATGATATTTCTTTATAATGGAAATATTTGCTAATATGTTTCATAATTAGCTAGCTCTCATCCTATTATGACAAACAAAACAAACCCTAATGTGTATTAAATTCATCGGTGGACTGTAAAATACTAATGTATCCAACGTTCTCTTATTAGTTGGCTAAATAACTTTGTTAAATCTTGATACAAACTTTTCAACCATTGATTTTATTATACATAATGGGTAATTTTATTTATCATCTTATCCCATAAGATCCCCTTTAAACCAATAATTTATTAATAATTATATTTAATGATATTTCTTTATAATGAAAATGTTTGCTAATATGTCTCTGAAATCCCCTTACATATTATTGGTAAGAGGATTAATACAGGGATATTTCATCTGAAAGAAAATTTGCCTCCATTTTTGTGGATGTTTTAATAATAATTGTACCATAATATAGATGATTATTTTCTTGTATGGCATCGAATTTATTTCTCTGAGCCGGTCATACTGAAAAATCTTCTATCGTATTATGGAGAATTTTAAATAGAAATAGGAAATAGAATTATATTATTAACCTGTTTTGTTGGCCCAGGGCTTTTGACCCTCGAGGTCAACAAAAATGAAAACATTTTTTTGCTATCCGTGGACAGCTATACATTTATGTAACGAAGCGATGAATAACTTTGACTAAAAAATTTGAGGCAAATAAGTTTTTCTTTAAAAAAACTGTCCTAAAATGGATATATTTATAGAGGAAAATTTGTCGTCAATTTAGGTTGCTAATATGGACGTCATATATTGGTCAGTTCGTTCATCCAGTAGGGGGAGGGGATGGGGTGTATCTTTATTTAAGCCAGCTGTGAGTACTGAGTATCACTTTATTAGAGTACATGAAAATCTGTAGAAACGTCCAAATAATTATACATCGATTGACAGATTATTATTATTATTTGTTAATATGCATTTATACATATTATGACAAGTACAAAATTGTCCATGAATAGCGCAGCCATAAGAAATAAGATGAAAATAATAGTTTCTAACAGTTATTATCAATAGACCAACTTATTATAACTGTCTGTCAATCCTATTATATAAAGTACTGAGGGTTTTTTTTCTTTATGAAGCTTAAGATTTTAATAACTACGAAATCGATTGAGTTCTGCATTATATAGAAGCTTGACATAGATAACAGGATGGTTTTAGACTTCTTTGTTATTAGATTTAGGTCTTACGGTGATTTTAGGCCAGTTTCTGTTCTTTCCTAAACTAACAAACACATAGCCCAAAGATGCAACCAATAGTAATTAAAAAAGCAACAGACGGACGGACACCCAGTTGATTTAAAGAAGCTACGCTTCCAATAAGGCATGTTTATTTGTGTCAGAAATAAAGGAAAAAATAATATACTGTTATCTTATCAACAAGAATTAGATTAGAATATTGGTCATAATGTTGATGTAAATATCAGGCAAATCAATTCTTATGATATGTCAGATATGGCCACTTTTTATTAAATGTCATATAGTCGATATTCCAATGATATTGAAAGTCGAAGTAAAGCTTTAAAATTGACATGTTAAAATGATTATTTTTTGCACAGAAGGTATTGTTGAACCCAAGGATCTAAAGGGATAAGACAATAGCCGATAAATTGATGATACACAAAATTACTGTAAATCGAATTAGTGGTTGAAACGTTTGAACACTCAAATTAATTAACCAATCAATCAAAATTTATTAAAGTCCCCAAAGTTGTTAAGCCTACGAATAAGAAGACGTTGTTATAAATAATTGGGGACTAATATATTACATTTTTTGACAATTTTTTTTATTTATTTTTCCCATTACCCCATATTATAAGATTTATAATAATAGGATATACTATATTAAGGAAAAAAGTTGTTTATATCATTACCTATCTTTTTTTTGAATAAAATTATATAAATAGCATATTTTTTGGTCCAAAAATAAAAAGAGGGATAAAAATATTATATTTATTTGTCAATGTTATTTTTATACGTTTTAAATGATATACAATCGATTTTGTCTGAGCTTTTAGACAATTTTTAGTAGCGTAGCTTTTAAGTATTTAAGGTATGCCCGACTGTCTGTAACGTTTCATAAGATTGATTGGTCAGAGAGAGAGAGAGGGAACAATGGGATGTTTATTACACTTGTCCCCAAAATTTTATAATAGCGTTTTATTACTCGTTGGCTTAACAACTCTAGGGACTTTTAGTTGGATCATTAAGTTAAGTATCCAAACGTTTTCAACCATTAATTGTTATCTACAGAAGGGGTAATTTTAAGTATCATCATTGGGGATGTACATTAATTTATAGGTCATTGTCTTATCCCTTTAAATCCCTGTTAATTAGTGCCTAAAACATTAGACTTGACTGGTCTTCTATATATTAAAGTTGTTAGAATGTTATTGCTGCGCTACTTTTTGACATAATTATCCTTGTTAAGACACGTTTTAGGAAAAGTTTTTTTTTCTGGTATTTTCTGAAATCCAGTCAAAACACAATGCACGTGTTCAGGGACGTCCAAGCTCTTTTATTTTAAGAGGGGTGAAATGAAGGTTTTGGGGTGGGGTAATCTAATGTATTTAAAATTTGTTTGAGGAGGGTAAATTGATGAATTTTAAAGTTTGAGTTGGGAGGTGGGGGTGGGTAAGCACCCCAATACCCACATCCTTGGACGTCTATGCACGTGTTTTTGCACATTTCTAGGAATTTGGAGGAAATTTTATTCACAAGATTTAGTCCCTTGGATTGTTGTTTCTTTAGCGCATACCTGGAGCTATGAAGGGCCACTTTCTTGTACAACAACCAAGAAATCAATATGTATAGATGTGTAATACGGAACCGATAGAGTTCTCCATCTTAGGGAAGCTTTATATATGTCCCGGAATAGTTTTAGGCTATCTAATTTTAGATTTCAATTGGGGTTGTTTTAGGCTATTTTTTTCAATCTTCGAATATGGAATCCCTTGATGCTAGCCACTAATCATCTATAATATCTAGCAATTGTAGTTAAGTATGGCATAAGTAAAGTTTCGAATTTAGGAAGTAAAAAAATATTTTCTTTTTTGATGTTGTTGTGAAGAAGTATCCACGTCCAATTAGGAATTATGGATGAGAGAACTTTCCAGTCCTATACGCGGGGTGTACATTCAATTCCGCATCAGTGTCATATTGTTTCATATTAGTACAATAACTGTTTTTATTGCCTCACGTAGGTTTCCCTCATAGTGCATATAGTCCCAACTTACTTATTTTAAGATAAGACAGTGAGGGTGTAGTCATTTGTGAGTTTGTGTTGTTATATTATATCCGCGGGGTTATGCTACTGCAAGGGGTTAGGCAAAATAAATACGGAAGAGATTTTTGTATTTTTTGGACTCTTTTTGGTAAAGTACCACAATATCTGTAAGTGTTAATTGCTATTTTTTCTTTTTGCAAGTATGAAACTCTGTGCAGATTTGATACTATGCGGGAGTGAATGCACAGTGTCCTATAATATACTCAGGGGTACAGGGATGGGAATAATTAACCCTCCCCCATTCCATTTTTTGTTCTTGAAACTTTTCAGTTCTTTGGGAGAGGGGAAACTTTGGACTGTGTAGTATACTGGTACCCAGGCGCTTTCTCAATCGTTGCATTAAAAAACCTATGGTACTTTCAATAAATCTTTTACTAAGGAAAGACAGTGTTATAGATTATTTTCATCGTTAGTGTCCTCTCCTTCCCTGACACATAAGTTTAATGTACGCTTAATTTATCATCCATTGTCTTATCCCTAAGTCCTTGTATATATTCAAAAGTACACTTTAAGGAGAGAGATATGACAATTGAAAAAAAAACATTTTTCTCGTATTCATTCGAATCCGGTGGATAGGAACCGGTTCTCCTCAATACGAAAAAAGGTGAACTGAAATTAGTTTCCGAATGTGAACACATTTTCCTAGGTGTTTCCCAATCCTATCTCAATATTTGCTACTAGCTAAAAAAAACCTTCAAACTTCCAAAAAAAAAATCAAAATTTGAAAAATTAAAACTTTGAATGTATAATGTATAAATCGT
>LS044136.1:0-12085 GCA_900241095.1 Acartia tonsa | reverse complement strand
AATTGGGGGGGCCAAAATTTTTTTTTTTGTAAACCCCCCAAAAATTAAAAGCTTGGCCGTCCTTGCCTATATTATAAAAATATTACCCCCCCCCCCCAACCAAAAAAAAGGAAAAAGCTTGCTCCCAAGGCATAAAATTGATGGACAGACGAACAGACTTACAAAAAAACAAACAATTTCAATGACACTGAAATTAGAATATTAATTATCTGTGTTCTAACCCTGTATGTATTTATAATTAAGCTTTTATGAAGGTAAAAGTTTCACTTGCATTCTAATTACTGCAACACTACAAACAGTAAAATTAACAAGAACAAGTACTATACTAAAAAATAATTATTATTTTTATTGTAATAATAATTTTAACAAACATAAGTATTTTTGGGCACAATCCCTTTCGTTGCAACGCCTCTTAAGGGGTGTTTCGTCGTATTTTTACTGTAGCTTTTCCCTTATTTCTAGCCTTTGCGGGAGATTCTAACCCTGCGTGACAATCTCCTCACCTGACTTAACCTAAAATAACCTATCAAAAGCTATAAAATATTTAAATTTTATTTATAAAGAAAATTTTTGTAAGGGAAAAAATCGACATTTCTCGTCTTTAAAAAAAATTATTTTTGACATAGAAGGAATAGTCCGATCCTTATGAAAATTTTTGTGGATATTCCTAATAACCTATGCTACTGATTATTTATGTTTGACTGGCCGTTTTTCATCGATTTTTTTTGGTTGAAAAGACGTTACCGGATTAGCCGGGTAAAGATCAGTAATTTCTTTGAGTCCAATTATCACAAACTTCTAAGTCCTAGGATAACGTTCTTTTGGGACCTGATAGTCTTTTCCGTAAGCTTTCTAATGCAATGGTCTTGGTTTCATTTGAAAATATTAATATTTTTTCAAAAAACCGAAAAAATTACCGGTTTAGTCCCGCCTCACCCTATAAAACTTATTTATAAATCATTATTTGCATTTTAATATGAAATAGAAATATTCATGAGAAAAAATTGTAACTTCCTACAAAAAGTATATTCCCTAAAAAGCATACAAAACTAAGCGGCTAATAAGATCTTATAAGACTGACTAACGGACGGACAGACGGTCAGACAGACAGACATATATCTACTTTGTAGTTTAGATACAATATACATAGTTTCTCCATGAATGAAGAGAAATGACCTTTAGATGAAAACAAAGCACACAAGTCTCAACTTTGTTATCCTCACAAGACGTTAGAAGATAAAACTGCTTAAAATTTAAATATTAGAATTAGCAAAAAATATATAACGGAGGCGCTGAAGCTTAGTGGTAAACCAATGACTTACGGTGATGAGATATCGAGTTCGAAACCCCACATTTTTACACGAATATTTTAGTCGAGATTTATTTATACAACTTGCTATCAGGGAGGGAGGAGTTGAGCTATTTATAAAACTAGTCCCCAAAGTTTTATAATAACGTTTTCTTATTAGTTGACTTAACAACTTAGCGGGCTTTTATTGAACTTAGATTAGTTGATTCATTAAGTTGAGCGTGCAAACGTTTCAACAACTAATTGTATTTTACAGAAGGGGTAAATTTGTAAATCAACATTGTGGATGCACATCAACTTTTCAACCATTGTCTTATCCTTCAGATCCCTGACTTGCCATGCACTATGAATTTTAATATTTGTGCTGTATTAACGCAACACCAGACTAGAAGACAAGTTTAATTATAATGGGACAATAATATATTCAAATTAGCTGCTACCAACCACACTGGTGCTAGTTCTAGCCAGACAAAATATATGTTGTAGCAACTAAAACTTATATTACAAAGATTACTTTATATTAGGTTAAGGGGGTCAAGTTCTGAGGTACTTAAATAAAAGAACTATAGCTCATTTTTTATGATAAAAAATAAGAGGAAAAAATGCCAGGGACAAAAGACAAGGACTGTGGAAAATGAGCCTTTGGGAAGATTGAAATCAATATTTTTTTTCATAATTTTCTCATCTTCTGACCATTATCCCATAATTTCAACAACAAAAAATTTTACCTTTCAACCCTACAGAAACAGTCAAATTTTTCAAGTTTAAAATATTTCCAAATTATTACATCTATTGTTTAAAGTCTTAACTGTGCGAAATAAAAAAAAACCTGACATTGCAGCGGTATTTTCATTTTTATTGTTTACATTTAAGGGTTTGATAAATATAAATAGAGATTGCATTACGAATAAAAAAAAAATAGAACCAATAATTTATAGTTCAGGATAGATTACTCATTCTAGAGAACTCTGACGCCTAACCAAAGAATTTACAACATAATCAAAACCACAATGGGTTAATTAAACATCAAATTTCATTTTCTAAACCTTATTAGGTAAGATAGGTGAGGACGTTTTGATAAAACAAATATAAGACAGGTATTATTTCCTAAAAAAAAATATCTTTTGTAAAGCCTTGACACAGCACCAAACAATCAAACCATTTTTATTCTTGATCAGATGAAATATCAAAAAGTAGGTAAAAAGGAGAAAAAGTTATGAAAATCCAATTCTTTCAAGTGTGTACTTAACTCTGGAGGGGATAGCAAGGTGACTTTGTGTGTGTGTTTTTGAGTAGCGCAGCTACTTTATAATTAGCTGGCTAATCATAAGGAATTTTACCAAAGTTCAATTTGAATAAGCTTGTTTCTTTTAACTGCAAGCGTTTGGTTTCCAGATTTTTTTAAACGTAATTTTCCGTTTTCATTTCATTATCCTCTTGATAAGTTTTAACATAATTTGTGGCAATTAAACTTATACATTTATGTAAATTATGTACATATTTTATGTTATCATATGCTTCATACATATAATTCTAGACAAAATGAATTGAAAATAACTGCTAAAATCGAAATATATCTTCATGCCTTAGAATTATGTAATTTTGATTTTAAAAAAGCATTTGTTCTAGAATTAAGAGCTGTTTTAAACATACCCTTTAACTTATACATTTTGCTTAGGTACTTATATTGTCATCCTCGTTATTTGTGTGTCTATGTTTATGTACTCATTGTTCCCTTATGAATCAGAAACTTTGATTGTCTATGATATAAGGTTTACTTTATTATTAAGGACAATGAGAAGTAATCTGTAAAATATTTGTTACAACAAAGTTCGAATTTATATTACATTTATTAAACATTATGCTTGAAAATATGTTAAAATTACAATTATGTCTAATTTTATTATGTGTTCGTTTGCAAGTCAATAATTGACATATAAAGATATCATTTGTATATATTTGTATATATTTGTATTGATTTCAGAGGCAATATCAGTTTTATAATGAGCAAGTAAAATTAAAACACGTTGATTCTGACAATAATGATTAATATTTAATCACATCAACATAATATTAGCAATTTTCTTATGGCTATTAATAAAGGAGATATATCAATCAGATTGACAGAATATTTTTTGAAAATTTTCAAAAAAAAAATTAAAATCTAATTTCTATTCAAATTAGGTAGGACTTAATAACTACGATGATGTATCATGTGTTTGGCTTATTGCTTTTGATTGAAAATCCCAAATATTTCTACCCATAACCTTCTCTGAGTAATAGTCTAAATCATAAAGTTTTGTGTACTGTCCCTTTTCATAACTGTAATCAAAAGCAAGGATGAAAATATCCATAAACTGCAAGGATAGCCAGGATTAGATAAAGTAGTAATCTATTTTTGTCTGTAGCAAAGGTTCCCACTGGTTCTCCAGATAAGGTTTTTAACTATTTAGGGGGAGAGTACCCCCCAATAAAAATCAACCCCCCAACCCAAATATTTTTTTTCTTTTTAAATTTTAAAATGAAAATGGGGAGGGGGTCGACGCTGTGTTAAGAATTGAAAACAATAATTATATACTAAATAACATGAGTTGCTTATAAAAGATCAGCAAACGACAAACATACAAAAGTAGTCATATAATGCCTATTATAGAAAAAATACATTTACAATACAAAACAAGTAGATTATTTATAAGCCAGAATCCAGAGCTTGTGTACATAGTTTAAGCCTGATTTAATCTAAACTTTTTTTACTCGATTGTAATATATATTTTAGTACCAAATGCACTTCAGAAAAAAATCTAAATTTATGAGTATTTTATTTCATTTGATTCATTAATAATATACTTCATTTTTTCCTGATTTTTAACGTTTTGGGTATTTTCCTACGTATGTTAACTTTGAAACTATCCTATCAATTTGAGTGTCCAAACATATCAACCACTAGTTTTCTATAATAGGGATAATTTTGTATATCATCTTTAGGATTTTTTTAGATCCCTATTACCATGAAAACTGCAAACTTACCTTGCTCTGTATTTGATCTCAACAATGGCCTCAGGTTCTAGAACCCCACCTCTGGCACTGGGATCTGAATACATCTCCATTTTGCCAGGATTTATGCTTGCATCTAAAAATAGTTTTGTGTGTAAAGTTGCGTGATTTTACATGTTTATGTTGCAACATAAAACTTTCACATATCATTATGTCATGTAAAATTTGTAATTTCGATAAAATATTTATAATGCCAGGATTGGTTAATAATGAGTAAGCTTTTGTCGGATTGGGGATAACGACTTTATACTTTTATTTAATATATTATATGGTACCACCTCTTCCGAATTCATATTTTCTTTAAACAAATTGATTCAGTAATATTTTAATTACATAATTTATCTGATAAATTAAGTAAGAGAAAAGAACGCAAAAAGAAGGCTCTTCTTTAAATAAAATAAATTTAGCCCGGGTGAAAACATTTCATTAGAAGAAAGATTAATCTTGATGTCTTGTGTTTCTAAATGCAAAACACTTTGAATGAAAAAAGAAAAATTACACCAAGCTCAACTTTTGACAGATATTCTAAAATCTGATAAAGCATAAAAGAATTAAAATTGTGGTAAGATAAATGTTTTGATATAGAAAATGAGAAAGATAACGTCATCCTATTAAATAGACTAGTCAAGTTTCTTGTATAAAGACTAAGATTTCAACAACTGCTGAACTGATTCAGTTCTTCTTTTAAATGAAGCTCCATATATGTACAAAGGTGGTTTCATGGTATTTTTTTGTCCCATACCAATTTTAATACAGAGCCCTTACATACCAGGGGCGCAACCGTTAGTTAAAAATACAATTTAGTTTAGTTTTTACAGCCTTGGCCAATGAAAACTATTCTGAATACAGTTTCCTCTTGACAGAGATCTTTCAGTAGTTAAAGAGTACAGGGTTTAAATGACAAGGCTTTAGGGGAAAATTCATTGACTTTTAGACTTTTATAGTATCTTTACAGCATAGTTGCGCTGATTATTTTACTCATTGGATGTTGTCTGAACTAAACAAATATGTTGAAAATTGAAAAACACATTATAGAACCAGAGAGATAGGGAACAATGGCTGTTTATTACACTAGTTCCCAAAGTTTTATAATAACGTTTTCTTATTCGTTGGCATTAACAACTTTGGGAACCGTAGTAAATTTTGATTGGTTAGTTCATTAGGTTGAGTGTAGATACGTTTTACCACTAAATTTAATATACCTTCATTGGAGATGTACATCTTATCCCTTTAGATCCCTGTTATACAAGCATTGGCCCTGACAGTGACAATGTAAGTATACAATTGTACATATATTGTCAGAATAAATTAACACTGAATAACTACTCTAAAAAATAAAGTTGATATGGGGATTCTTACGTGACACAGTCCTCAAGAATTATTTAAATATTTGGGTAAAGTCCCTTTCGTGGCAACGCCGTCGTATTTTTTAAATGGCTTTTAATAGGTTATTTTAGGTTAGGTTAGGTTATATTGGGTTAGGGGATTGCCCCGGAGGGTTAGGGAATTGGCCCCGCAGGATTAGAGTCCCCCGCAGGGGCTAGAAATAGGAGAAAAGATACTGTGGAAAATACAAAGAATTGCCCCTTAAGGAGCGTTGCTACGAAAGGGACTATACCCAAATATTTCAATGGTCCAATTGATTAACGAATATCTGTAAATCTATTATAAGGTAATGTATACCTAACAAATAGATAAAATATAAGTTAAAATACAAAAAAGACAATTGTGATGCATTTGATGAAAGTGGGATTGACAGGGAGGAAGGCGATATTAAACTGTAAAAATGGTACCCAAACTTTCTCGTTCGTTTGCTTAGAAACTTAAGGTACTTGAATTCTATTAAATCTTGATTGGTTGGTTTAAAAACTAATTCTCGAAATTTCCAGCTTATAATTTTAATATACAAACAGGGTAATTTTGTTTATCATCAATGTTACGACATTTCTTTGCAACTTTCATTGTCTTATCCATTGACTTAACTAGGGGAATGAACAGACAAATCCATCAAAAAATGCAAGAAAACACAGACTTTTTTTATAGTAATAACCCCGATGTCTAATTAGCCATGCAAATAATTTAGTCTGAAAACATGGGATGTCACTTAGAACAAAACCATTCTCACATAAATATATAATAATAATGGGAAGGCGAGAGAGAATGGCCGCATTATTATTATTTGTTTTCAGACAAAGCTTTTTAGGTTTTACAAATGCGAGACAATTTTAATGAAGATGTTCTTTAAAAAATGAAAGAAAAAATTATTATTTCTGATTTTAAAAATGATTACCTAAATAATCATTTTCAAGTGTAATCCTATTATATAAAGTAGTAAACTTTTTTGTCTGTCCCGAAGGAACTCGCTAACCTCTGAACCGATATTGTTCTCCTTTACAATGAAGCTTCTTATAGGTCCTGGGAAGGTTTTAAACTATTTTTGGGAGGGTGTCTTCAATCCCCTCCCTCTTTAATTTAGCTGCCATGTCAAATTTCAGTTATGTAACTCTTTTTTGTTGTTGTTGAGTTCCTTTGACTTTTGGTTTCAAAAGTATGACCACCCCATCCCCCCTTTAGTATTAATAACTCACGTCGCATTTTCTAACTTTATTTTGAGATAAAGGTTTGTGAAATGATAATTGACAAGGAAGACAATATATATAAAAGCTCTAAAATCAAAAGAAAGGACAAACGGACATAAACAGTTGTAGAGTGTCAGAACTGAATTTATATAGGTCGAAGCAAAAGTAAGGAAGTTCTTTGCAAACTGCTTAAATACAGGATACTGTTTAAAGACACACTTACACTTTCAGGACTTGATTATAGAGAAACATCGCTTATAAATTGAACCTCGTTGTAATAGGAATTAATATTCCAACAATCAAACGAGAAAAAAAAATGTTTTTATGAAAGTTATCCACATTATAATAACGATCATAGATTTGCTACTTTTTCTAAATTTTACCTAACTATTACAGGAATCATCATGCAAAATTGAAAAACGATAGGACAATTCTAACCTGTCCAAATTCACAAAAAGAGCCAACCGTTTCAAACGGACGGTCGGACAGATCCTAATTATAGAGAAGCTTCGCTTTTAAAAAATGTAAAGTATACATGAGTTAACTGGCTAAACGGGAACATAGTTGAGTAAAGAAAATTAGAGAGTAATGAAATTAGTTCTTGTTGCTAATCTTATTATCTCATTAACAGTCTTCGTTGAAAAAAAAGGAAAATTACAAAGTTTGGGTCCATTTGAAATTCAGAGAAAATAAAAAAGTGTCATTCCTGAAAAGAATAACAATATCCATAAAAGCAAAGCTAGAATAAAGGAACATAAAGCCGTAAAGTGTTAGCAATTAAGCAGAATATTGATTTAAAGTCTGAACAAACTTTTATGCAAAAAAATTTGCTTGATTTCTATAATACAGGATTTTTAAAGGACATACTTACTATTCTAGGACTTGACTTGATTATAGTAAGTCTTTGCTATTGTTCTTAGCTTTAGTAAATGCAGCTACATAGCGAAGTAACAGCTTTTTATCTTACACCAACATCCCCCCCACCCTACTAAACGAAAAAATACTTTAAACAACGTTTGGAAGTTTTGCTGAAATATCCTATTCATGAAGTAGTTACGCTTCTAGGAATGAATTTTACGCCGAGAATGATTATGTAGAAATAAACCCAAAGAGCAGAGCATCTCAGATAAGAAGAATTTCATGTGAACTAAATGATATAAAGTTATGTCTATAGTATTCTTTTATATTTTTTTACAATGTATTTCATAAAATTAGTTTCTTACAACATTTGCAGCTTGTATATTGTGTTCTGTAAATAAAGAGATCTCATATATAAATTCTTAAGGAGGGAAAAGATATTGAGCTAAAAATTATACTAGTCAAGTGATCAAGTAAAGTCATTTTATAAAAACATTCTCATTCGATGGCTTAGAAAACGTTGGTTATTTTTATTCTAATTGGTTGGTACACAAAAAATTAAAAATGCAAAATTGGTAATTTTGTTTTTTTCTGATGATTTTTATGGAAGTATGCAACCTTGTTAATTCCCAAACTTTGTCTATAAAGTAACAAATGTTAGATTTGGATGGTGGCCAATCCAGAGAAGGAGGGGATATTGGGCTGTTTATTACGCTAGTCCCCAGTCTTATATAAACATGTTCTTACATTCGTTGGCTTAACAACTTTGGGGACTTAAATTGAATTTCAATTGGTTGGTTCATTTAGTTGAGTGTCATAACTTATCAACTCCTAATTTAATCCACGGAAAGGGAAACTTTGTGCATTATCATTAGGGTTGCACATCAATTTATAGGCCATTGTCTTATCCCTTTATATCCCTGTGGCCAATCTAAAATACAAAGTCATGCAACTTTAACTGCCAATTAATAACAAGGACAACTTTATCCACAATGGGTTGGTGTTTTGTTCATTAACTTACATTTCATATTTTCTGCTATGCTAAGACACATTAGGTTGAATTTAAGTATGGAATCTTAAGGAATAAAACAAAACAAAAATGAACAGCCGATCACTAATTATGAAAAACAAAAACGACCCTTCAGTAAATAAAATAAAAGTTTGGGGACAAAAATATTATTCAGTGTCAAACACGTTGTTGAGTTCAAAGTGTCATTAATATGGTTTGTAACAAAATCCAAGAACATCAGGTTAATAATTAACGAAGCTGCTTTGTCAGACGCGTAATACAAAAGTGAAAAAAAACACTTGCATAATATCAAAAAGTCAGAGAGATAACGGAAGTTGAATCTTTTGCAAGTATTGAATTGATAATAAAAATGCATTTAAGGGCAGAGGAGCATATATTTTCATATTCAACTCAGGTTCTGATGAAAAAAAAAGGATTTTAACTACGCCCCATTTCCTATTTTTTCATAATTAATTAAAACAACAACGATGCCCCCTCCCCCCTAATAAGTAACGAAATAAGTATCTAAACAAAAAAGAAGCTTTTCCAAAATATAAATCAAATATACATATCTTGAAATACCTCAAACCTGTAATAAAAAATGCGATAAATAACACTTTTAGTGATGAAGATAAAATACTAATTTAGTTCTATTGTTCTATGGTTTAATTGATTTTATAATCTGCAAAAAAAGTGGATAACATGTTAGATAAAATAAGAACAAAGATTCACACCCACAAAATCTTTCATACACACAGAAACTTCCACCCACACTCACACATTCACACACTCAACCTTTTTTAGAAGTGCATTTCATCCAGAAAAAAAGGCAAGGGAAAAGGATAGTAGAATTTTTGCTATTTAAATAAATTCTACACTAATAAAAAACTAAATCTTATCATTTGTAAACTTCTCATTTATCGGAAAATATCATTCTAATGTCTTAAGACGAATTTATAAGTGGAAGCACTTCAGACTTTTTTTTTAAACTTAGGAAATTATAAAATGAATTTAAATTACATCTTACAAAATTAGCCAGCAAATAAAACGCCTTTGCAATTATCTTAATTAAAATTTATGCTAACTTACATAAAGTTTAACAATACAATTTTTCCTGAAAGTGCATTTTCAAAAGAAATTACTGAGTGTCGTATTTGTTCGTGTTGGGTGTGTACGTGTGTGTGTTATTTTTACTACTGGCCCGGACAATGGCTTGTTTCTTCAAGTACAAAATTAACAAATTCCTAATGGAATTCTTAGAGGAAAACCCCACAAAATTAATTATATTAATAAGGAAATCATATATACTTTCTTGTTTATTTAAATTCCAAGAGAATACAGGGATTCATAGGGAAAGGTAATACTATGTAAGAGTCTTGGAGATGATTCATGTCTATTATGTTTAAATTCCTTCTAAGCTTTAATCAAACCATAAGGCTGCATATATTGTAATAATTGAAGTAGAACACCTGTCATACTCTGTTCTATTAAGATCAATAAGGTCTGACTTATAAGATAACAGTATGTGTATTGTGTAGCTCTTTCCATAAAGATTCCATTTCTTTGTCTATTATCTCATTTCTATTATAGTTGAATATTTGTTTTACATAATGTTTGATCTTTAAATGACATTATTTTTTAAAGATCCCCTATCCCTAGTTTATCTGAAGTTGTGAAAGTAAGGAAAATGTTTCCATGCATTATTGAAAGGTATGAAGCATTCATGTCAAGAGTGTTGTCAAACACAGATGTCTTTCATTTTCATTTTTTCGGGATCAATTTTGATTGACATACATTCCAATATTTAGATTGTTAAATTAATTTACTGAAATAATCTTTTTAATAAGAAATCCTTATAACTATAAAACACCTACCTATAACAACCCAGGAGCCACCTCTAAGTTCAGCAAATGGTGGGAGGTATACAATAATGGGTTGGTTATATTCTGTCAAGGCCTCTACAATGTAGGCTCCAAATTTAACAACCTACAAAAAAGTATATGTTATTAACGGCTGCGCTCCTAGCATCTAAGAGCTCTATATTTGAAGAGATATGGAAGGGCAGAAAAATAGCACAAGACAATATCCAGACTTATTAATAAAATGAAATAGCTTAAAACCATCTCAGGACCTAGATAAAGCTCTACTGTAAAGGAGAACCATATCTAGACAAGTTTAGTTACTTCCATGTCTAATAGAATTGCCTAAGATAGTTGATATTAATATCTGTGTAAAAAAAACATAAATAACATTTAACAAAACTTTTTTTAAAAAAATAGTCGACGTCAAGTAAATTAAGGCTATTTGTGTTTTTATATAACTATATTTTCCTTAACTTCATATTCAAATATTTATTTCCTTAAAAGAAAATTTAAATACAGTTTTTCCTATTGAATAGGTCGCTATATTCATTCTTTGATTCATGATTTGGTTTTCACATAAAGATCAAAGACTTAATTTTCCTTTGTGGTAAGTCTCACCGTCAAATTTTTTATAGATAGGTCAATTTTTAAAACAAAGTTTAAGAATCACGGAATGTATTTAGGCTAATTTTCAGTAGCTTAATCCTTTTATAAGTTTATGAAAATATTTGCCTGACCTGATCAAACATGTCCTTCATGCCTCCAGAGAATCCCCTCCAGTTGGCCAGGATGACCAAGGGAAGTTCTTCCCGATTGAAATCATAAATAACTTGAGCTGTCTTGAAGGCGGAGTCCGGGAACCATACCTGAATAAGGATTATAATATACGATTTCTAATCTTAATACACGTTTTAAAAAATAAAATATTTTTGTTCATTTTCTTAATTTTTAAAATACTTAAGTATCTACCTACAAAGTTTTCTTATTTTTTAAAATAATGCTTCGCCTCTTGCCTTTTTAAAATAAGCTCTATAAGTTACTTGAAACATGTTGTTTAAAAAATAACTGTTAGGAGGAATAATCTATCGTCCCCCCAAAAAAATTATTAAAAACTAGCCTTGAACCTATAACGATAAAGGCTTCATAAATAAGATGAACCTATCAATTGGTTACCGAGATATTTTAGTACAGATAGGCAGACATACATAAAATATATATATATATATTTGTTTGTTGTTTTTGTTGCATCTTAAACTTATCTTTTTAAATAATAAAAGTTACATAACTGCAGAACAATAAAAAGATAAATGTGGTAAACCCGCCAATGTGAAAGGTTATTACCAGAAGAAAAGAATTTGTCATAATAATTTATTGATTCTGCACTTGCAGCAAATGTACAGATAAAAACCAAATT
>LS044135.1:4439-26209 GCA_900241095.1 Acartia tonsa | reverse complement strand
TCGTTGATTATTTGCTACATTGTGTAAAGGACCAAAGTATTCAAGTTTGAGTCTACTCTATAATTTGGGGTGTAACAGTCAACCCGGTTTTTTCAAAGTTTTCATTCGACTCATGCCTCTAAACACATATTAGCAATTAATCAAGTTTTCATTTTCCTTTTAAGCCTTCCTGTTTTCCTACGTACCTAGCCGCGGCACGCGCATTTTTACTTATTCTTAATTATTAAAAATTAAAAACATTTAAAAATATTTCAGTATTCTTACTATTTCAGACTTTTAATAGAAGACAAGTAAATTGTAGAGTAGCTCCGCCGTGAGGATCTTTATAAAATATGGTGTAACTTATTGAACTCAGAGCGACCAGAGGGGGAGTAAAAAATGGGGTGGGGAAAAATCATACGGACAATGTTCGCCTCTGACGGAGAATAAGGGTGCAGGATAAAAGTGCGATCTTTTCTCTTTACCTCCGTCAGACGAGTTCAAGAAAAAGGGAAGTTTTTTAGGGGGAGGGGTAAGCTTCTCTTTTTCCCCTACCTGGTTGAAACCAGCGAACGACATTATTTCTCAGTTCTTTTTTTACGAGTTTGCAGTGAAGAGACAATTCTGTCGATCAAAAATGAAAGTTGTATTTGTTTTGGTGGTAAGCCTTTTTTTGTAAAATAAAATAAAAAGAAAAATTGAATTTTCTTTTGGTTGATTTCCTTATTTGTCCCAAAAGATGTTACCTGTAACAAAAGTTGTAATGTTGGTTTGAAGATTTAATTTTGTGATGAATTTTGTAGCATGGCAGCCAAATGACCCATTGTTGGTTAGCAGTCCAGTTTATACCTTTACAAAGAGAAATTTTGTATTGTTAACAAATAAAAGAATTAGAAAAAAATCGTAGCAGCATCTCTTGGCAATATAACCTAAAATAAAGTTAGTAATGTTCTCTCTACCTAAATATGTTTTCTCGACCAATGTTGTGTAACCTAAATAAAATTTTATAATTATATTATGATGATTTTTCGTCGGAACCTGTTTAAATATATGTTATACATGTATATATAAATCTAAGAAAATATAAAAATTTGTTTAGAAAAATATCGGAGACGTGGTGTGTTTATCTGTATATCTAAAAATAAAAAAATAAAAAATATTTGGTTGATTAAGACAGGGTCGTAGGCGTACAGAGAGAAGTTTTCAACCTAGATTGAACAATTATCTAAATATAAAGTATATGAATAGTTTTCTTCTCCGAGCGCCGTAAAAGATTCTCTAAAATGAAATGATTATTATTATTTTGGGCGGGGAGAATTCAATTCCGACGTTTTTCTAATCTAAAATTAAGAAAAGAATGTGCTTTTTTGGAAATTGGGCAATTATTCCTCAAATTTTATATTATTTTTGACAACCATTTGCGGCATGGGGTATCTACAGTTATTTAATTCTTATTAATTGGTTATGAATTATATTTTTGGGAAACAAAGTTAAAATTATATTTACATGGCTTTTTACAAAATAAGGGTTTTCTACTTATTACAGACATATGGACTATAATCGTGGGGATATATATTATCTCAAGTTTTATGTACATTAAAATCAAAACATTTTTGTCTTAATAAATCTTTTAGTTATAGAGTAGCTCTGCAATCAGTAAGGTTAACGTTAATGTATGTATAGTTAGTGTTAACTATAAAAAGTTTATGAAATATGACAACTCATTCTGTTAAACAAGAGAGGGGGGGGTTTAAATGGATTAAAAACGAGGGTGACAACGTTCATAAGTAGCGAAGCTCAAAAACTATGAGTGTTGATCGATTGTGTATTTACTACTAAAAAAGTGTTATGGAATAGAAAATAAGTCCAATAAAATATAGAAATCATATAACATTTAAAATCACGAGAGTGTAAAATTTGGGAATCGATTCAATTTTTGTATCTTGTTTAGAATAAAAGAAAAATTGTATTTATTGTAAGGCAGTCTTTCGACCACCTTAAATTTAAATCTATACTACAAAATCTAAATATCTTTTAAAAGCAGTTAAATTATTTGTCTAAAAGTCTTTAGTTTTGACACATTGTCGGGTTGGGAGTATGCTATATGTGAAGTAATCTTGATTGCATTTGAGACGCGATTCTCCTAACAATTGTTAGATTTTGCCTTAAAGTGATTGTGAATCAAAAACAAAAAAATCTTAAACAAAAAAAATAAAAAAAAATTGTAAGGTTAAATATTTCAAGTATGCTAACGATTCCTTTTTTATGATAATACACCATATAATGAATTGGCAAAAAGACAAGATAAATACAGAAGGTTTGTTACTGCAGCTAATATATTTAAAGTGATCATGAACAAAAAAATAAAAAAAATAAAAAAAATGAAAAAAAAACAGAATTGATGACAGCATTGATTTGAGGTAATAAAACAGACAATGTGAATAATAGAGAAGCTGTTTTAAATTAGAATTCAAGAAACTTTTATATCACCTTCTTTCTTTTGGATTCTCTATGGAAGAAAGATGAAATTTCCAGTTGGGATCGGATACTATCAGGTGCGATGATTTTGGTGGCAGAGTGCAGTATGTTTTTGAGAATTGGGTGTCTTTGAAGTTCGGTGAGGTCCCCAATTAACGTGAGATTATCCTGACACCTGCTCACGACAACGTTAGCACGTTTCTTTGAGAGGTGCCAAGGATTCTGGATGTGGGGTAGAACAGTTGTTAGAATAATATTCTTGCTCTCTTGTCCCTGGACATCTTCGATGGTCGTGGAGAAGATGTTACGGCAACCTTTGGCTTCTGCTTCCGCCAATACTGTTATCTTCTGACCTCTGTAGTAGGACAAGACACAATAAGGTTCGTTTCCAGGTTGATTTTTTACATATCTGACAACAGTGGCTGCTTCAGGGGTGCTGAATTTACTTTTGGTAGTGAGTGATTTTTGTGAAGTTTCACAATGTATCACTATTACCTCACCGTCCTTCTCACTTTTACAAACCAATTCTCCATTGTAGCTGATCTTGTTTAGGATATCCACAATTTGGTGGCTGCTGCGATAATTGTTGATGAGAAAGTGATAATTACTTTCATGCTTTGACAGAAATTTGGCACATCTAGTCATAATATCCTCTTGCTGTGTAACTATGACACTGTTAGGGCTCTGTGTAAGTTGGAGGGGATCACCAGATAATATCAAGCGGAACTTCTTTTGTCCTCCTGTGATGTTTCTGATGATGGGAACGAGAACAGTAGATTCGGGGCAAAAGGCCGCCTCATCTATTATGACATTATTAAATGTCTTAGACCATCCTTTTGCATTGGTATCAGTAGTGGGTTCGCAGGGGCTAAGATTGTTAAGACGGTGAGAAGTTAACAATGTGCAGATAATGACGTCAGCGTCATATACTTGCTTTGGGTGTGGAAGTTTGTGTCTCATGTCGCCATCTGTCAGTAAGGGACAGAAGGTTTCGCAGGTTTTCTCCACCCGTGCTGTTGGGTTGGAGATTTTTAGGATTTTTCTATCTTTGAATGTTTCGGACTTCTTCAGTTTTCCAAAGATATCCACTATAGCTGAGTTAGTAGGACACACCAGAAGAACTGTCTCTTTTAACAAAAGCCTTTGATGTATGAACTCTAATAGTGTTCGGGACTTACCAGTGCCCGGGGGTCCCATCAGTATGAAGGTGTCCCCTGGAGCTAAGTGGTTCATCTTTGTAACTGCTTCCAATTGACAGTTATCCAAACCCTTGTCAGCAGGTTCAATTTGGGTAGGTTTACCATGAGTGATGATTCTGTTGGGTAGGAAATAATTCTTTGTTGCTAGACTGATGTCTAAACTTTCAGCATCTTCTAAAACTCTGAAACCAATGGCAAATGGTGCTGTCCTAAGTGTAGGAGCAATTTGGATTTGTGTGTTCAAAGGGACATTTGGGAGATACTCTACTTTGATAGTAGTTTGTTTGATCTCGGTTACAGATATTTGAGCGGGCAAGACTTCGTCCTCTACCTTTAAGAGAACTTGATCATTAGCCTTGAGATTCAAGGAGCTAAGGGTATTCATGTCTAGATCTAAGATTAACTCGGATGTTAGTCCCAGTTTGTTTATTTTCAAGACCTTGGTTGGACAGGTTTTTAACATGAAAGTAAGATAGTGCACAAACTCACTTTTTAAAAAATGAGCTATCTTTTTCTTCCAATTATCTCTGTTAGTAGGGGTGCTCAATATTTCATAAATCTCAAAAACTTCTTTTGGTACATTCAATGACTTTGCAGTCACAGGTAAGTGAGGGGGGTGATTTATTAATTGATGTTGTAACAGCTGGTATGGGGTTAAGGTTTGAAACAAGGTTTTTGGAGGGGTGTGGCAGATTTTGGTGTTGAGATAGTCCTGCGATTCGTCTCTGTCGCGTTTTTCACAAACCCAGTGTCTGTGATTTCTAGGTTCTAGTATTTCTTCTTCTCCAGGAGGAAGGTAGTTGTTGAAGACTGTGAGTAACAGGTCATAAAGATTTTCCTCATTGGTTTGTTCGTTTATTGTTTTAACCTTCAAGGTCATATCTTTTGAGACAGGAAATTGACCTGGTACACTTATTTCAACAGTTTTCTGTGACAGAGTGTTCGGCTGTAACTCTTCACCAAATGGATAAATTCTCAGATTACCCATTTGTGTTCCAGCTGACCAGGCTATAAAGCCATTTTGGGAGTTATCAGCTACACATTTTGTTATTTTTATGTTGTTGTTGGATTTGTTTCTAATTTTGAGGTAGATGATTCGGGTGTTTTCACTTTCGGTATGGATGATGTATCTTTTATCTTGATTGTAGTGGGCATATTCTGTTAGTCCAGTTTGGTGAACAATTTCAAATTCTAAGACGGAGTTTGTATTTTTTGGGGATGAAGAAATAATAGACATGTTTTCTATTATTCTCTTATGTTGACTATCGTTGTGCGATTTGAAGTTGTAGTAGAATGTACTACAACTTCTGCACACTTTAAGGGTTTGAGGTATAACTTCTAATTTATTTTTACTGTAGATCTCTAACAGGATTGAAGTTTTTATGATTGGGATGTCTTTATAGTAAAGAAATCCATCTTCACTAAGACTGTAAGAGGGGTTTAGTGTTGTGACTTTCACTTTGTTTTCTTGAATTTTGAAGTACACCTCGTTGTTTTTTGAGTGTTCTAATTCCTCCAACGCATTGATGTATTTGATGAAAATGGTGGGGGGTGGTTCTGGTTCCTCCATTGTCTAAACAAAAAAAATAATTATTAATTGTTAGATAAAGTAAAAGTGTTAATATATCTAAGGACTACATTATGAGATAACTAGGTATTCTAGAGCAATCGTTAGATCACCCTAAAGTGTTAGTGTAATTACTAAGTTTATATGTTTTAGAGCAGTCGTTAGACCACCCTACGGTGTTAGATTTAACTACATTCTAAACTACAATATAAAAAGTTAGTTTTACCTCAGCAATGACTTGAAACTGTTTTGTATACTTGGCTGGTTTTAATTTTTATTTTAATATGTTGATTGAACTTTTAAATTTTTATCTGAAAAATAAAAAAATGAAGTCTATTAAAATTGTTTGTTAGCTGTTCAGTTTAACATATAGGGCCTAGATGAAGTGGTTAATTTTTTTTATGTTATATTTTTTTTTTACGAAAGATGATAATTTAACATTTGAACTATATATATATTATGTAAAAAGTTTTAGTTAGAATCAGAGGATGAGATATATGTTAAAGGTTTTAGTCGGAGTCAGAGGATGAGTGGTAGCTGATTTCCTCCATTTGTTTAGTTTTCTTTAAACATGGTTTTAGTTGTATCTCTTCAGTTCTTTGTATCCCTGGTTGTTGGTTTGATTGGTCTTGGTTGCAACAACAGCACCACCAGGAGTTTGTTGTTACGTTTTCCTTTTGACTTGGTTCTCTAATTGCATAGCGTTGTGGAGTTCTGTTTTTCCTTTTGCAGCATATGATAATGCTGATTATTAACATGAGGCCACTAAATACACTTGCAAGAGTTGACGCGTAGGGGAGTATTTTGTGGATAGTTAGGGTTTCTGAGGGCGAATAAAATTCAGTGGAGTTGTATTCGCTGGGATCCACCCCCTGAAATTTTGAGAAGTTTGCTGTTATTGGGTATGTCAGGAACGGGAGATCAGAGTTTATGGAGCATTTGTTGTTTGTAAGATCCAAATGTCCCATGTACGTTAATGTATTAGTTCCACACGAGTCATTAATCCATGTCTTAGTTCCTGAGAATACAACATTTGTTGTATTGAGTGAATAGAAGCTAGGAAATATGTTTTCTGGAGTGCAGGTGTGTGTAGTCTTGTTGAATATGTTTGAACAACAAGGGTTGAATGAATACTGACTAATATGACAAGGTTCGTTTTGGCAAGATTTATCTACTTCATAACACAAGTTTTGGTAAAATGTTACGTTTTTGTGTAGGTTATTCCTGGTGCCATAAATTGGGTATAATGTTATTGTTTTGTGGTTTGAACACTTTGTAAGAGTTCGATATTTTATAACAAGGGTAGAATCGTTATGTTGAGTGGTGGATTGGATTATGGAGTAAGGTTCCTTTTCAAGGTTGTTTGTTTTTTGGAGATTTGTTGTGGTCGTTTCAAGTGTTGTTGTTGTTATAGGTGTTGTTGTTGTTGTTGTGGTTGTAGAGGTGGTTGTAGAACTTAGAGTGTCAGTTGTTGATATGGTTGTTGTTGTGGTTGTTGTGGTTGTTGTTGGTGCCGGAGCAGTAGCGAAAATAAGGTTCATCTCACTTGATTCGATAAAGGAGATGTAGGAAGTAATGGAATTTATCTTGTTCTTGATGTACTCTGAAAGGGTGTCTACCGCACTTTTGAATGTGGCAGTTTTTAAGCTGTTGAATCCTTCCAAAATTTCAATATTTTCCTGTTTGATGAAGTTCCTTTGAGTTGTTGGTATTTCGCTTGCAGAGGGTAGTTGTTTTAAGGTGTAAAGTAATTTTTCACTAGTATATTTGTATTGGAATTGTAGAGAAAGGAAATTCTCCTTTTGTAGTATAATTTTGGCAATATCACTCGGTTGTAACCTTGATTGGCATAGGTATTGTTTCTGTGCAGTACAAACATCCGTTTCAAATGTCAACGAATCTATGTTTAGATATGCGCATTGCGATTCCAGATTTAGATTATTGAAATTTATTGTTGTTGGTTGATTACATATTTCAGTTGGAATCTTTGTGTTATCCTCGTAAATTGGGATTTTATAAGGTTTTGCAGGTAACCAGATATTTCTATTGTTTGGTGTTAAGGTAGTTATCATTGTTTTAACAGTTTTGAAATTTTCATTCGTTACTTTCATAAGCACAGAATCATCGGACTCACAATCAAGTACTGCTGCTTTATATCCTTGTGTAGTTGTTCCTATTCTTAAACGTATTCCTCCCAATGTTGAGAATTTTTTTCTTTCCGTAAAAGTTTTGGTTGTTGTGTCTGCGAAAGTTGTTATCTTGTCTGTGGTTTTTTCTATTTTATCTGCGAGAGCATCCAGTTCTTTTTTTATTTCTACTTTCGTTAGGGTAACACTTTGTGTTTCACAGATAACAGTTGGGTTATTCTCCTTAATGAAGTGGTTGCCATCGGGTGCTTGGTCGCTAAGTCTTATCCATGACTTTGTATTGGTGATAAGTTGTAATATAAATATTACAACTATCATTTTATATGAATCTGAAAGCAAATAGAGTCAATAGTAAAATTGTTAGCATCCTTGGTGTTATAATTACAAATATATTTTTTTTATTATGTGAACTGGACTTATTCGGCAAGGTTTTACTTTAGCACCCGGCCAAACATTTATTAAATAAAATCAGATATGTTATACAACAATATATATATATACATGATCAAAAGAAGTACTATAAAATAATTACAAGATTAAGTATACACATTTAAATGATTTATTTACAAGTTTAGCTTTGAGGGAGCTTTAATTAAACGCTTAGGTCTCTCTTGAGTTTCAGGGATTTCAAACCTGACTCGGCGATTACCGACATTCATTTCTTCAGAATTTTGTTCTTGCGTAGGTTGTTCAAGATCTGGTTCGTCTTCAGTAGAGCTACCAGTGGGGTTAACAACTTGCTCGTTGTTTTCAACGAGTTCTTCAGGTGCTTCTAAAGTTGGTTGGAATTCGTCAATGACGCCTGGGTTTTCTACACCATATTCTGTATTTCCGGTGTTTCTTAACTTTATTAGTTCCATTAGATTGTTTTCTTTGTGTAGATCTTCCCAATGTTGCCAATCTACTCCTCCTCCAAAGATCTTTTTAGCATAAAGGGGCATGTCTCTATATCTGGCAAGACTTTTTTCAGGAATTAGTCGTATAAAGTTCTTGTGTATGTACGTTGTTTTTCCATTTAGAACAGATTCGGCCAGAACAACGCTTTCAAGATTTGTACGTACGATGAATGGACCATAGTACTTCGGTCGCAACTTCATCTTTTCATTAACCGCTGGTGTTTTGTTCAATGCCAAAATGAAACTTCCTTCAGTGAACTCTGCTGTACGACCTCCCTTTTTTCTCATTTCTTCTTTATACTTTTTGTCATTGGCGAGGGCTCTGTCATGTATAGCTTTTAATTTCTTACGATGGTTGGAGGAGAAAGCATTTAGGTTGGTCTCTTTTATTCTGAATAGAATATCTTTGTCCACAGGGTCCCACATACGATTTCTGTAACCAAATCTGATCTCGTATGGGGAAAACCCTGTGGCTAGATGTGGTGTACTGTTATAAATGGCTACAGCCAGAGGTAAATTGTGTGACCAGTTTGTTTCAAATGAGTCTGACAGTGATCGAACAAGATTTAGTATTGACGAGTGTGCCCTTTCGCACATACCTAAGCTTCTTGAACTGTATGGCGATCTTATTTTTATTTGAGTCTGATAAAGGTTGCATAGTTCTTGCATTTTTACGCTTTTTCCTAGATTCATTGCTCCATCTGTTACGATGATTCGGGGGGGACCAAATAATGAGAAGACATATGTCTCTAGTTTGTTGACTATTTCCTCTGATTTATCATTCCGTAAGGGAAAAGCAATCACAAATCTTGAAAAAGTATCTATACAGGTAGCAAAGTAGCTACCTTTTTCCGTACGTTTTAGACCTGATACCACATCTATCTGCATAACTTCGCCAAGTTGCCCCGTCACCGGGTAACCCAGTTTGTATTGTTGACCTCTAGGTGGTCGGATCCACAAGCAGGATAGACAAGTTTTACAAAAATCTTTAATATCCTTCTTCATTCCTGGCCAGAAATCAGTTGTTTGTATGATTTTGATTAACTTTCTGCTAGACAGGTGACCCAACAAGTGAGTTCTTGAAATGATGGCATTTCTGAGGGATGGGGGAGTAAGTCTTCGGAAAGTATTCCCGAATTTTATCATTACTATTCCATCTATCAATTTCTTGTCTGCTCTTTCGTTTGTTGTTAATTCCTGATACGTTTCCTTTAGTTCTTCTTGTTGAGCAGCAATGTATTTGTCTCTAGTCAATGAATTTTTGATTTCTTTTAGTATTTCTCCTTTGATGGAGTTTATCACTTCTATTTTGTTTATGGCTGTTTCACAACAATCTTCTGTTTGAATGAATTTACTTATAAGGTCAGATGAAGTTGGTATTACTATTGGGTCTTCACTATTGCTTATGGCCTCAATAATATCCTCTGGTCCTATGATGTCTCCAAATTGGAAAGGAGTCTTCACTAGAATCCCCTGATTGTGTGGTATCTTGTTCTCGTCTCTTTCCGGATCTAGTGTATAAACTCTGGATAAGTTGTCAGCCAAGCATAGTTTTTCACCAGCTTTGTGTTTGACCATGATCTTGAATGGAAACTGGCTTAGTCTTGATAGGTATCTAGCCATGAGACTATTGCTCTTAGCTTGATGAAAAAGATAAGTGACTGCCGCGCAGTCGCTCAATATTATGGCTTCCTTACCTATTGAAAGGTAATCTGCCCTTTTTTCACATATATCAAGGATAGCAAAGAGTTCTTTCATAAGTGAGCTCCATCCACGCATTTGGGTTTCACTGAATTTCTTGCTTGTAAAAAAGATCGTTCTTGGAACGAAGATGACGTTTTTTCTCTTCAAGGTTTTGATTTCTGTGTTTGCATACGGGAACACGTCATCTTGAAAAAGTTCTTCTTCCGTTTGTGTGGAGCCAGAAGGTTTGAGGTCTACATCATAATCAATTATTTCATCTTTGCTTATGTAGTCATTGATAATCTTGCGTAAGGAATCAGTGAGTTCTGTTGGTTTCTTAGACATTATTTCGGCTTGTGCAACTTTTAGTTTCGGTATGTCTTCTGGTGAATAAGAATCAACTTGGTATGCCACTGCTCCATATGCTGAGCCACTGGCATCTACTTCTAAGAAGATGGGTTTGGTACTGTCAACAAAGTTTAACATGGTAGGTTTGCTTATCATTTGCTTGAGTTTGTTGAAAGCATGTCTTTCCTCCTTGTTTAAGGTAATTCTTTCATTTGGAGAAGAGGTTAATTTGTACAGTGGAGCTGATATTTGGCTGTAATTTGGTATAAAGTCACTGCAGAAGTTGCAACATCCTAAGAATCGCATTACTTGTTGTTTAGTTGTAGGTTCAGGAAACTCGACAATGCCTTCGACCTTGGATGGATCGCATCGGATGCCATCCTGACTGATGATCATGCCTAGAAGTTTTAATTCTGGTTGAAACATCTTGAGTTTTGGTAGGCTAATTCTAAATCCGGCTGAGTCTAATCGTTTTATAACTTCTTGGAAAGCATTGAATGCTTCCTCATAAGATTTGCCAAAGATGATAATATCATCCATATAGTTGGCTGCGTTGGATAGACCAACGATTACTCTAGAGATTTGTCTACTAAACCAACTAGGGGCATTCTTGAACCCATAGCCCATACGGCATGGTTGATATTGACCGAAAGAGGTCAATATACTTGCTTTAAACCTATCGGATTCCTTGATCCTTATGGACTGGTAGGAATCCTTTAGGTCAAGCAAGATAAAATATTGCTGACCACTCAATTTTTGTAAGAGCATTTTCATACTCGGTAAAGGGAAGAGATCTGCTTTTGTGACACTGTTTAGTTGTCTATAGTCTGTTATGACTCTGACTCGGACATTGCCTGTATTAGTGGCATCTGGTCTAGGGCGTATAAATATGCCGGAAGAGTATGGGCTTGATTCAGGGATAAGTAGTTTGTTTTGTATCATCTCTTCTATTGTTTCTTGGATTTGTTGTTCAAATATGTGATGCAACTTGTATGGTTTGCTCGTAACATTGGGGTTTGCTGAGGTGAGTTCTATTTGAAATTCGCTGTTGGGCAGGGTGCAGTCCCCAAAATCGGTATTACTTTTGCTTACTACGTTCGGAAAATCTTTTGTCAGGAGTTTGAAGACTTTACCTTTGAGGTGAGGCGGTACATTTTTTAGTACCTCTTCCCAAATTTCTGGGCCAACTTTGATTTTCATGGGTTGTGTCGCTTCTTCGATGATATCACTAATGTCTCCAGCTTCTGACTTGTCTCCAGGTTCAGAAAGTTTTATTTTGTTAACGTTCGGGTTTCTGAGATTTTCTTGTTCTAGTTTTCTTTCGGTTTTGTTAACCTTGGGTTTCTTGCAAGTTTGATGTTTGAGTTTTTCTTCTAAAATTTTAGCGCTGTTGCTAATGTTGGGTTCTATTTTAGATTCAGAGTTGACTGTCTCCATTATTTTCAGTGTGGGGTTGTATATTTTGGAGTTTTTTGGTAACAACTCAAAAGTTCCTATTTTTTCACCTTTGAAAATAGTTTTACTGCCAAATTCGTGATTTTGGATTGGGATCTGTAGTGTGCCATCCCCCTCTAAAGAGCAAAGACCTGTGATTTCTTGAGGGAAGAAGTTATGTTTGAGTGTGGTGAAGCCAATTGTGTTTTCGATCTCCTTGGTGTTGATGAAATTTATATTCGCTTCCAGCAGTTTGGCGGATAATGTTGTCGTTTCACCTCCTGGTAGTTGTATAGTATCTTGGGCGAAAACAGGAAACAGCTTATTCTCCTGTACAGGTAACTTCTGTAGGACGGTTTTGGTCTCCCAATTTTTGAACACTAGAAAAACCTTGCAGTCACCGTCTATTTCCCAATTTATTCGTTTCGAGCGCAGACAGTCAGCACCTATCAAATTAGTGCTGTTAGGAAAACTGGAAACAAGGAAAGTTTGTTTTACTGAACATTTGTCAAAAACAATATTGAGAAGGACTTCTGCAAGGAAAGGTATCTCGTTTCCTGAGAAGTCTCTAGCAGTTTTAGTAGGTTGTCTAACTTCTAGGACATTTTTAGGTTCTATTTGATCAAAAGTTTCTTTATTGATGATAGAGTGGCCACTGCCAGTGTCTATCTCAAAAGATATGTTCAGGTTGCCGCATTTTCCCGTGATAGAGAATTTAGATGTTAAGGGAATATCAGAGGGTAGATCTGGCATTACGTGGATCTCTTCTTCTTCATCTGTGTCACTGTTTTCCGTTTCAGATCGAAAATTCCTCTTTTTCCGCTTCTCTTGTAGATTATATAGTTTTTTTCGCAAGTTTACTTGATTTTTGGTAGGTAACTTCATTTCTCGATATATTTGGTTTTTTATTTCATTTATATCGTACTTTGAAAAATGCTTGTTTTCTTCTTTAGTGCAAAGTTGAAACAGCAAGTTGGCTACTCCAAAAATCATAGCAATTTCAAATCCAAATATTAGTATTATTAATAATTGAACGAATTGGAGTACTTCATTTTTGTTCTTAATCAATCTTTCCTTGAAAGTTTGAAAAAGAAACATGAAGCATGCAACGACTGTCAAGTCATCTTGTGGTTTTTTCTCATAGTTTGCTGTGCTGTTTGTGAAGTCGACAAGATTCACTTTACTATGGGATTGTAGGAATGAAGGTTCCTCTGTTTGTAATTGTTTTTCAGAGGTTGTGACATTCCTTGGTTCTTGTATGTCATTATTCAGGTATTCTTCAGTCATGGTATTTACAGAAGTGGTGGTTTTACGGGGAGTCTCACCTAACCCCTTAGATCGTTTTTTGACTCAATTGTTACTTTGACATTGTCTTCTGTCACTATGTTAACATGGCCTTCCCTAGGGGCTTGTTTGCAGTCCTTAGGGAGGTGAACGCCTATTTTACAGGACGAACACAGATAATAGGCCATTGGGCAATCTTTGTAGAGTTTGCACTCTCGCCCGTAGTGGTTATCTCCTCCACATTTGTAACATTTACCCTGGAGACGTTTGGCAACTTGATCTGTTAATTTGATTATGTGGATTGTGGTTTCTGGTTTGTCCTCTGTATCAGAACCTTCATCCACGGAAGAAATTTCAAAGACTGTGCTGTCTTTACCCTTTTGTTTTGTATAAACTGGAGCAAGTTGGATAAATATTCTTGATAAGCTTGCAGTGGTGAAACTACCTTCCATCTGTTCGCGTTCTACCAGAGTGGTAGCCATCACCGGGTATAGAACAAGTAACTTGTCCTTTATGCGGTTATAGACAAAGTCTGGTGGGTTAGCTGGTTTAGCTGCGGTGGCAAGTTCAGTGGCTAACCTCTTGATATTTGCAAATGTTTCATTGGGTGCACATGCATTTGGGGGTTTGTAATAGTTGAGACGGTTTAGGCACTGTATGTAACTGCTTTGGCGGCCATAAACCGGCATCAACTCCTGGTATAACTGTTTTAGAGTGCTATTGTTTTCTTCGTGGAATCTCAACTCGATGTATAGAGTTGATCCCATTTGGATTCTACTTTTGATTAAGTTGAACCATTGTGCCTTATTCAAATTAGCCTCTTCTGCCAGTTTCCCTGCTGCAAAAAGTAGAGATTCAAGGTCTTCATCTGCTTTTCCTGTGAATTGATGTCGAAACATATCCTTCAAAGTTCCGATACAATCACGGTGTTTGGTTGATTCAGCTGCTTCATTTTTCTCTATATTGGGGGGTGTTAGCGATTCTTGTAGGTTTCCAAGTTTGTGGTTGCGAACTGCTTGGCTCACCTGAGTTTTGTTTAAGCTATTTAGCAGCGATTTGGTTTTCTCCAGGTTACTGTCCTTCAGGGTGAGTTGACCAATTTCTTTTAGAATGTGCTGGTGTTTGGAGAGCAGATTTTTCAGACTTTCTGGGTGCTTTGATTTGTCTTTCTTTTTTTTCTTAAATCTGGATTTTGGTTGGTAGACACTCCCGTCACTAGTGTTCCCGTCGATGTCAGTTTCGGAATAGAAACTGACTTCGCTTCTATTATCATCCACCTGCTTGAGAGTAGCTATTTCCTCTCTAGCTGCAGTAAGTTCTCTTTCGAGTTCTCTAATACGCTCCTCTGCCATGTTTATGTATATAGTTGTTCTTCTTTAAAGTTTTATCTTTTTTAGTAATATTCACTTAGAGTATCTCTTAAACAATGTGTATAAGCAAATGGTGACGCTTATTCCAGAAATAAATCCAATAATAAAAAATATCAGTACATAATATAACATTATAATACACTAAAGGTTAAAATAATAATTATTCAAAAGCTCCTGTTAGGGAACCTTTTCATTAAAAATACAATATTATCAGTACAATTATACATATAATAGAAATAAAGTTTTTGTAAATGAGTTTATGTTTAATGTGACTAATTTTTAATCACTATCACTGTCTGAATGATCTGTTAGGAGGTCAGGGCATTCATCGATTATAAGGTTTTGGATCGCCAGTAACAATACGATTATTAACCACGCTACTATGTCTTGATTAGTTTTCATGCTCTATATCTGTAAAAGTTATAAGTATGAGTTATAAGAGTAGGTTTATATATTTGTCTACTAAAAAAAACATTAAGTACCTAAGAAAAATGACCAATCTATCACAAAAAAAAACATTAAGTACCTAAGGAAATTGACCGATCTATCAAAATGTTAAGTACCTAGGGAAAACAGTAGTATATTTATTTAATTAAATTATAATTTACAATATCATTGTTTCAGGTATCTCTTGGGGTTGTGAGCGCTGCTTCTTGGATGTTTGAAGACCAGGTAACTTTATTTGATTCTGCGTATTACGTGCTACGTTCATTATTGGTAATGAAATATTTAACTTCTGTACAAGGTAGTGATAATTGTGGTGTTTTGACGTGGGTATTAACTATTTTAGGTATTGGCTGGTAGTAGCACTACTGCTCCTGCGGGTGGGCAGCTTGTACTGGACCTGAAGCAGTATGTGAACGGAACTGAGGTTGGAGATCCAAGTGGGCACGTCTATGGTTTCTTTGAGAAGTTCACCACAATGGAGATAATTCTGCTGTTGCTAGGGGCATTTGAGAAGTGTTTCTTGGCAGGTTATTGTTTGTTTACTAACCCATATGACTCTAATCTGAGTTTGATTTACAGTTATTTTCATCAATTAAGCTGTTTCTTCATTTACTTCTATTTTTAGTAATGCTGTGTCGGTACCAGAGGCTGAGGATGAAGTTAAAGAGGATGTCTAGCTGTCTTGTTCTGGAGCGAGAGAAGATTCAAGCGCAGACAACCCTCATAAAACTTATGAGAGATGAACTTCGTACTTCCGTTCCCGACAACAGTGGCCTTCCACCACCTTCTGTTTAATAATCATAATGTTATTCTCTGTATAACCATTATATGTGGATATCATGTATTTCTGTATATTTTTTTTTTCAGAAAATATGAAATGTACTTTTAACGTAATTGTTATAGGGAAACCTAGTGTTGGTAAAAGTTCATTGTGTCGTATGTATTTGAAAGCTCAGACTTTGAGAGCCAGTCCATCCAGCCGCTTGCAAATCTTTTACGTTCCTGAATACGACACATTCTTGTTCGACTGCGATGGGCAGGTAAAGAGTTGATAATGATTTATAGTATTTTTATAGACTAGGTTTCTAATATGATAAGGGTTTTCTTTTTCTTTTTTTTTTTTCAAGAAAAAGCAATTAACATTCATAGAAAAATATTTCTTTCGTTTTCTAGGACGGCCCAGACGATGTAACTGACCAGCAGCTACACGCTGCGAGTCTGGTCATTTTAATTCAAGACCTAACGAAGCCATGTGATGTTAACACTTGGATCCGCTCGTTAAGAAGTCGAAGAGAGGAGCTGGATATTGTAATATTTGGGAACAAGGCCGATAGGCCTCGTCGAGTTCTTGGGCACGAGCTTGAGGGCGCTGGTGTCAAAGTTTATTTAACTAGTATTCATCATGTTGACAGTGTTAGTAGTGCCTTTGACAATGTTTTGTGTAAGTTATCTTCTGACAGGCACGAAAACTATAATTATATCATTGAGTCTTGCACTGGGTGCCATATTGTCTAATTTTCACTTTTCATAGTTTTTTTAAAAAAATGTTTGATATTACTGATTGTGTTTTCTTCATTTGATGAAGGTAATTATTCTTTACTGGTCATATATGAAAAATTGCCATCCAGGACTTGGGCAAGTTTTTCATATACAAGTGTAAAGTGTCCTGGAATACAATACTGGAAAGTTAGTAATGAAACGTTAGATGATGTAATATACATTATTTACATTGTCGTGAAATACATTAACGGAGGAGTCGGTTGTTTCTTTCACAACTTCTTTTCGGCGACCGCAGACGTATAATCCTTCCGTTATATGTAGAGACCGCCGCAACAGATATTCATGTATAGACCACCCCGGTCTTTATGAACATTCATTTGTTGCCTATTGCTGCGAAAAGACATTCCATTAAGTCGCTAGAGAATTCATTTTCTGAGGGGTCATGACTTTTGTTTTTAACTACGGTCCCAAACACCCTTTGGGATAGTGTTTACAAAATCATGAATTGTGATGTTAAAATCAAGAAGCGGCCCCAGGGGTCATCCTACCCCTTAATAAAAGGCCAAGCAGAACGACACAAGGGGATACCTCAGGGGTAAGGGGATTGAGGTGCTATTCTGCCCTCATTAAGAATTGTTGAGCCATAAAAAAAAGGAATCTATATAAACCATGAGTCAACATTAAAATTTCAGCGGTTGAATGTACATGATTTATAAAAAGGGGAAATTTGATGAAATGCTGGAGGGTATGAGGGAAGGAGGGGTCTGCTCCTTTGGGGGGAAAATGGTTAGTGCGCAGGAGTGAGGGATTGTTGGTCATTTAGCACGACAACATTATGCCAACAATCTTGTGTAAAACAATTTTTCCAAAAAAAACTATTAAAGGACAACTTTTCAATTTCCCATGCACAGGGTCATTTCGATATTTAGAATTCTATATGTTAAGTATACAGCGAGATATATATATTTATATATGGAAATTATTAGCAGACAAAATACCCTTGTAGGTTAGACCTTAAAAACAGTACACATCTATAACCAATGACATGTTCTTAGTGTATCTGTATAAATTAGTTGATATGTATAATATAAGGTTGGCAACATCCACAAAAGCGAAGTTTTAAAATGTCTGAACACAATAATGAGCTCGATGTAGATTTGACATTCACAGCCGTATAGATGAACATATTTTTTGTGAAGGAAAAAAACATTTTCTTTTTGATGCAGGTTGCTCCATACCTGTGTCGGTTTTAAAGAAACAGTATGTTAACCTTAAAGGTTAATGGACGTTAGGACAGACAGACAGGGATACGTGCGTTATGCTGTGAAAATTGTAGAAAAGCTTTGCTTTTAATTAATTCTATTTATTTATTAAAGGTTGAACTATTTGAGAACCTTATACTTACACAGGTAAAGCAACATATATACATTAACAAGGATGACAAGCCGTTAATCAGCGAAGCTTAAAGCAGTATTAAAATGATGGGTGTTCCAGAAAATATGGGATAAAAATTCGAAAATAAATAAACCGTCAAATCGTGGTGAGGGGAAAAACTTTTTTTTTTTTGTGTCGAAGCGGGGCGAAATAAAATATTGATAAAAAAAGTTTACTTTTCGGTTTCTGAAAAGCGTTCTGACCGTACTGGTCTAATTTTCCTGTTTGTTCTTTTTCTAAAAGGGAATTTTCATGAAAAAGTATGAATGAATTATGGTTATTCCATAGGTTATTGACGTACTGACATATTCGACATGAGCATAAAGTAGCGTTGCTATAAATATTTATAAAAATTATACTATTTACTATTTAAGGATTGTGAAGCAGGGACTAGAAAAGTTGATACTATTATTAAGGTGAGTGCAGCGAGTTCATTTGAAAATAGGTTTCAATAATAATATTTAATTATGCGAATATAAAAAAATGATCTAGTACATATTTCATTCTCATGGATTTAAGAATTATTACTGTTTTACGTTAAAAGAAAATTAACAAGGACGTTTGTGTGAATGGATTTCAACTAAGAGCATACAGACGTAGCTTAATTTAAAACAATTATTTGTTTGACAGACAGACATGAAGTGTAGAAATATTTGCCGGACTCTTTGGTTGTTTCACGTCAAGATTAAAATGTTTCATTTACAAGTAAAATTTCCGAAATTAGTTATTTATCTTGAAAAAAAAATTTTTTTGTTAGGACTTAATAATTCCACAAGAAAAACAGTTTGTTCCTAAAAATCATCATTCGTCATTGGTATATGAGGTAGGATTTACTTTTTCTAATTGTCTTTAACAAGGATGACAACAGCCATAAGTAACGAAGTTCTAAATTGATTGATAGCCATTTGAAAAAAAAAATAATTTTTTTGAGTATGTTAAAAGACATAAATGAAAAATCACGAAACCTTTTAAATATTTATAATATCTTTTGAAGCATTAAGCTAAGGAGAAAAACATGAAATTTATGAATCGATTTGGCACCTTAATTGGTGTATATGTTATGGGAATCTTCACAAAAAAATTTTAGCTGTCTATCTTTAATAGTAGAATTATAGAGTAGCGTCGCTACTAAAAAAAGGTGAATGTTTCACAACAAAAAGTTGTGTTTGGATAAAGAGTTAATCAAATCTTTAAATCAATTTATATTTATTCAATTATGCGACGTACAAATTTCACACCGAATAAAGTTGATAAGTACATGAGTTAGGGATATAATTGCTACGCAGAAATTACGATTGGGTGTTAGGGAATGGATTAAAACAAAAAGCAATCACGAGTATATTTTTTTTTTTAAAAGCTGGAAATGGTAAGGATTTAAGCGTCACACAAAAGTTTTTGTGTGATATTGCATTTGTTACATTTCAAATATAACACAATTTATCTCAACAAATTTATTTAACATTTTTGTTATAATGTCAAGATAATGAAAAGTAAAAGAAAGATTAGTTGAAGTTATACAAAAATTGGACTCAAAAATATATATGAATCGTTAACTTCTGTAAATTTGAGAATTTTCATGAAAAGGGATAAAACTTTTATTAAACTTTTAAACAGCACTTTAACATAATTTCATACTACTATTCGGACTTTATTTTTTACGACTGTGCCAACCCTCTGGGTGTCGGAAATAATAGACATAAAAATAACATTTAATGCTACTTAAAAGAAAATTCATTCGTTTAATTTTTGTGATTAGAAGCTTCAGATGACAAGCGTTTGTAGAGTAGCTGCGCTATATTTGCAATGTTACAGCATTTTATTCCTTTATATTAGGGTATCGTGTTTTTTTGTTTTATTAAAATATATTACAAGAATAGGGGGTTGGGGTTGTTGTAATATTAGGGATAGATATTCTAAAAATAAATTTGTTTTGGGGCTTGGGTATAACCTGTTGTTAAAAAAAAGGAAAATTTTTCTAGTATGCTAAGCATTTTTCACGTTTAATGGAGTAAAAAGGGAAAAGTGGTTCGTTAACTATGTAAATTTGTATGTTGTCATTCAATTTTACATTTATTATTAAAAGTATGCTTCCAAAAGTGTACGAATATTTGGAAAAACCGAATATTGTTAATATCCATTGAAAAGAAATTGTAGCTTAAAGATTGTTTTTGAAAAAGATAATAGGACATCAATAATTTTTTGTTTGTGTTGCGTAATAGATTAAAACTAAATTTTTTTTTATTTATTTACGAGGTTAAACAAAATTATACGTACAATTGCTTTACAAATTCTTTTTTATGCATATTTGCAATCAGAAGAATTCACTTTAATTTAAATATTTAATTACGAATTTATTTCCATTAGAATATTTTATTTATTTGTCTCAAACATCATTAAAATAAAAACATATGAATTGGACTATTTATCATGATAAAAAATGTTTAGTTGGAATCGAAAAACCAATATACATTAAATGGACGTGAGGACAGGCTAACCTTAAGCATATAAAAGATTCGCTTATTGTAAAATTGTTGTAGGGATATTTTTAAAACAATATAATGGTGTAAAGTTTTATATAGGTGTATCCTTAAAATTTGGGTTCATTTTACGACATATTTGATGCTTCGCCCTTAGCGAGAGTGATATCTTGATTTATTTGCAAAAACTAGCGATGTTTTAAAGCAAAGTTTTTAATGAGCATCAATGAGTCTATTTGTTTTATGATTTTAAAAATTAATAAATTTGGTTTTAGATTTGAGCAAGGGTGACAAAATCCATAAAACGAAGCTTTAGAAAGATATGATTGAAAAATATGGGTATCGACTTTTGCGTGACGTCATGGAAATTGTTATTTTTGGTAAAATCGCTTATTTACAATATAATATTTAAGGACCTACTTACATTTTTGAGAGTTCGATTATATAAATGCTTTGCTTATAGCGTTATGCGCTGTTGTTCTGGGGATCAATATTTTTTTTTTAAAATTCAGAATGATCCAATTTTTTCTCATGAATGGAATTTTTGTTAGAAAGACTTAAAAATCGGTATGTTTGAGATGGGCATACGTATATTCTGGTATAGAGTTGCTACGCTTACTAGATTACTTCAGATGGACGCACGGTTTACTCTTATTATAGAAAAGTTTCGTCGTTTTTGTTTACAAACTAATAATATTTTTCGTTGGAAATGATTTCTGTTAGATAAGCATATATCTTTTGTTTTGAAGCGTATATTGTTAAAAATTTGTTATGGACAAAAACAGGGTTTATGGATGGGTCAATGTAAAAAAATAAATTATTTTGCAAATCTAAATCAGGTTAGGAATTAAGGGTTTAGTGTTCGTGGTAATTTAAGTTTGCAAAATTTTAAAACTAATTTGATCGTGAAAAAAAATCTGTGTGATTATTGTAAATTTAAAAAAAATGGGTAATATGGTATTTTTGCAAATGTTTATCTGTCGTTGACGTGATTGCCGTGACAGACGGACAGACAATTAATTAGGTATAGAGTCGCTTTGTTCTAAAGATTCTTCTTGGAAATCAAAGATTTGTTTTTGGATTTAATAAAAATCATAAAGTCACGAAATTGTTCAATTATTTGATAGTAAGAAGTTACTTTTTGTGTAATGATTGAACTAAAACCTTATTTTTTGTTGGATTGTCTATTTATTTGAATATGAAAAATTTCTGCAAAAACGTCATTACGCTTATAAAAGTAAAAATAAAAAAAATGTAAAGTTATTCTGTAGAAGTTGAGTTGGCAAATCATACAATTAATTTGTTTAATTACTTGATTAATTTGGGGAATTTGAATTAAAACATTTGAAAAATTTCTGTTTATATGACATTTTTATTTTGCCAAGGAATAAAATCACGAAACCTCTCAATATCTTTATTTGCATGAGTCTCCCCCCCCCCCCCCCCCCACCCCAAAAAAAACGGGGGGGGGGGGGGGGGGGGGGTTGGTTGGGGGGGGGAGGGGAGAAAAGGAAAGAAAAAAGAAAA